>VDFB02219148.1:0-12323 GCA_007258455.2 Sequoia sempervirens
TCTTGTAATTTTCTTTATAAGGAGTTTTCATCTCCTTTTGTAATCACACAATAATGAATATCAATTATCATTTCATCTTGGAAATCCTTTAAGTGACGTGTTGAAGAGGATTCCAATAGCTATTAAGTATTGCTTCTCCTTGAATAATGTTTGAAATTACAATCTAAGATGTCTAGTTGCACATGTAGGGCATGAGGAAATGTTCATCTTTGATCTATAAACATCCTCTACATTAATGGTGATCTAACTTGTGGCATGCTAGGGCATGGAGGATCCCACAAAATCTATTAGAATAGTGGTTGGAGATGGTGTAAGGACATCAGGGCTTGAAACCATAACCACCACATTAATGGTTGCATGGGAATCTTGACCTCTTTTTATCATCAAAAGTGCATGTGGATATATGCCTTAAAGGTGAATAGTTATTTCTAGGCCAAAAATATTTGATTGGGTAGTTATAGGGTCCTATCAGGTCATTAATCATGACCTGGGTCATTTGGGGAGGTAGGTAGAGTGAACAATATAAAATGTAGGAGTTCCAAAATTTTGGGGATTGAAGGTTGGGGATACCTCATAATCCATACCATTTTCAAGGATGAGGGATCAAGTGTATGACATATTTCAAGTTTAAAGAAAACAAATAAGGGTATCCCCACATTTCCGACTATGAAAGGATATATGAAGAGAGTTATTAAGAATTAGGGATTATAGGTACTAAGGAATCAATTCCCTAAGGTATGCAAATTGGGCCAAATCTAAGATTACAGAGTTTTAAGGAACAAGTATTGAGGATAGTTCATACCTCAAGTATAACATTAGGAGTATTCTCGCATCTTTAACTCCAAAAAGGTACAAGGAAGAAAATGTTAGAAGTCAAGGATTAGAGGTATCAAAGAAGAGGTACCCAGGTAAAAGGATGGCTGAAACTATTAACTCCAAAAGTTAACTTAATGTAAATAATTAAGAGTTAGGATTTTGACAAAAATAATTTTGGTAAGATAAAGTCCAAAACGCTAACACAAGCAAGAGAAAAAGGAAGGGAATGGATGAAAGGGATGTCAAGAAGGAAAAGTTTGATATGTCGATAAGGATAAAGGAACAATGCAAAGTTATAAGGATATGCATATCGAGATGAGAAGCTCTACGACTTTGGAAAATAATTGTAAATTATAAATTTGAACATAAAACACTCTACTTAAAACTTCTTAGGATCCTTGTAGCCTCTAATAGATTTCACAAGGAACATTGGGGATGAATAAGGGAACACATACAAAATTTGACCAAAGGGGGACTCATTAGGAATTATCCTAGATTAGCTATTAGTGGGTAAAGTAAGGCCAAAATACACAAAGAAGATGGGACTCAAGAAAAAATTGGCACATTCAAATTGAGTCCCAATAGGCTTTGGTTGGGGACATATCTCTCTTGTAGACACAATGAGAATCTAGATCTTTGAAAACAAACAAAAAGAGGCACCAAAAGAGAACAAGACCACACTTAATCATGGTAACACATGGATCATGACTACATGAAGATGCACAACATGATACCTACAAAAGATGACATAATAAATAAATAATACACAATATGTACAAGTTAGGACTAACATTACTCACATGACATAATTTTTGAAATGTTGACCATGAACGAGTAGCTCCACCAAATCTCTTACCATATCCTTTAGATAGTAAACATTGTTACCATACTCCTTAACAAATTCATATAGCCAAAAATTTAATGGGTCAAACTTCTAATGATTAACTTTCTCCTTAGATCTAGCATTCCACATGAGGACAAAATCTCCAACATAGAAGTTTCTTGTCAAACAAATATTTTGATTCCTGCTTATGTGATAAGATCCTTGTATGCACAATCCTTCTACTTTCATCTAATTCTATTAGCTTCATTACTCTATGAGAGATTTTAGTAACTATTGCTTCATCAACATCCCACAACAATTGATACATAGGCAACCCCAAATTGATTGGAATTTTAGCATCAAACCTATATACTTACCAATAACAACCTTGTAGGTTACCTTGTCATCCCATAGTTGCATAACTTAACTTATAATCTCATCTTTTCTTGTTTATGGCCAATGTTCTTTGGATTATCTTCATGAGGCTTTTGTTGCTAGACTTAACTTTTCCATTTCCTTGGAGATGATAGAGGATGAATAATTAGATTAGTTCCATACTCGGTGCATAAGTTTAAAATATCATGTGATGTAAAACAAATGGAATTATCTATAGTAATTCTTGTAGGCACACTAAATTTGGTTACAACATTATTTCATAAGAAATATACCACAAATTTGATGTAGTATTATGGGTTAGAATTGACTTAACCCACTTGGTGACATAGTAGTGGCCACAAGAATACACCTACATATATTGTTCCTATATTTCCCTATGAAGTCAATTCCTCAATGCTAGAAGGGAACCTCTATCATCATAAAAGAGTGAGAACACCAACAAAATTGAACTCACCTAAAATCCTTTGGCAAACATCACTCCTCCTCACTCTTCTAGTGACATCCTTAATTAAATTAGGCACCTAGAATCTTGTTATGAGGATCTTGTGAGTAGCGATTTTGGCTTTGAAATGTCTTGTAGAAATGCCTTGATGGTATTGACCCATCATGTTGATGGATTGTTGGAGTTGATTCTTCAACCCTACAACTCCTACAAATCACTTGCAATCAAACACCTATCACAAAAGGAAAACAAAACAATGTATTTCCTATAATAGCCTAAGATATTTATTGATACAAAAAAATATGAATAATGATATAATATATAATGAACTACCTTTGATAAAGGATAGGGAAAACCTAAGACATATTAAGATAATGACAAGTATCCTAATGATATAAATTGAGACATAAAAATACAATAAGCTAAGTAATCTCAAGTAATAAAGTGTGAATATTTCCTAAAGTGAAACTAGTTAGGTATTTTTCACACTAACCCCCCTTAAGTGCAACTTAGGGAGAACATGCAAAGATATAAAGGTGGGTCCTAGTAACAAGGCCATGTTAGGTACCCATGCACACATAAATCTCTCACAAATGGAGAAAAAGAGAAAACTTCATGGAAGAGAACTCCTCTCCAAAAGAAAGAAAATGAAAAAGGGGAGGAAATAAGGACTCAAATGACCCCCAAGGATAACTTTTATCATAGATACAATATATATCACCAATAGGAGAGAAAACATATGAAAGACTAAGAAGTTTCCAAAATAATGTCTCTATGTTACACAGATGTAGGTGGAACACCATACGTGTCATCTATCTCTCTACATTCGCTCATCATCCCAAAACATCGAAATCAATCCAATATATATAACCACATCAAGTATAACATCAATTAGGTTGGCCTAATTGGATGTAACACAAAAATTGAACTTGTCGACCCCAAAACATTTCATCTAAACTTCGTGCCATAATACAAAATTCAAATCACTTTAAGAGAGGTCGGGATGGACCTATATTGGATCTTACATAAGGTAAAAACACTTATTCATTCTTTGCAAGACATCAAACGTGTTAGGTTGGCCTCAAATAAGAGCTAAACCAACAAACCTTTATCTGTACACCAAATTCGCAACACATGGATCTCAACACACGATGCCATATGGAATTCCTACTCAACTGACATCTGGCAACTTATCTTCAACATCACAACACAAAAGATTCATCCATAGAGGAGGCAGAATCTTCGACACTAGTAGATTGTACAAAAAATGACCGCATTAAGCCAGGCTGAACTCTGTCATTCATATCTCCCAAAATACTTTGCCAAACTAGATGAAATCTTGGATTTAGAATCTTCTAACCACCACAAAATTTAGGTTAGAATTGCAAAGAAAAATCTTCATTCGTGGAGTGGTATAGATCCAAAAATCGATACTCTGTAACCTTGAACTAGTAGGTTTGACACTTAGTCAAATTTTTACATCTCTTCACTTTCCGAACCAACTCAACTTGCAGAAATGTCTTCCACAATACCTTTGAAACATGTTAGGATGATCCACAACAATGTTGACATCAATGACAACATTGTATCCTGCATTATGTACACATCATGCTCACGTTGCTAGTACTGCATCATCAGTGGCAATCTCCTCAATCTTCCAATAGAGGCGTAATATTGATAATCCTATTTTGTGGATGGAATATATAGGTTGGTATCTTAAGGTGATAGGGTATATTATTATGTCTGCTAAAACATGTTTGAATAATCATTTGATGGTTCTTGGATGTACCCTTGGCTTAGTTGTCTTGGCTTGCTTCTTCATGTGGATGGAGTACTTGTTAAAAAACCCCCTTTAAATGATTTCAAATTAATTATTTCCTCAATTAACATTTGTGACATGTGAAACCTCTATCTTCAAGATCCTTCTAAATATCAGTATTTTCTCATAATTTCTAGCAAGCTTAAGTGGAAGCCTCTTCAAATGCATGTTGTTGTTTCAGTTTGAATTTAGAAGAGATTACTCTACCAGTGATCTCCCTAGTTGACAAGAAGGGCTTTGGTGAATAATTTCTTTTGCTTCGTAGGGATTGTCTGGCTAATGTGGGTTCCATGGGTGGTCCTAGAATGAATGGAACCAGGGAATTGTGATTCCCTACAGAAGAATGAGGAGTTATGGGGCCTCTTTGAAAGGGTGGCTTTCACTCCCTTCTTTCAATCTATGGAGGGTTACAACGATGCCCTTACCTATAAGTTTAGCAATTCTTGGAGCGATGGTCAAGTTAACATTGGTGGTCTGCACTTTACGGTCACGATGAAGCTAATTGCTCAAGCTACGAGTCTGAAGTATGAAGGAAAAAAGATTGTCAAAAAGAGTTCTGGTAACTATTAGGAATTTATCGACAAGTTCTTTGAAGACAAGGAGGGGCCTAAAAGATTCCAAAATAGGTATGAAAGGTTAAAATTTCCTCCTCCCTATCATAATGTTTGTATGCATATTATGAGATAATTCACTCTTGAGGAACGTTATATGTCTATACATGGATACCATTTTCCTATTTTAAACCATGTTCGACATCTTGAGAAGATAAACCTTCCCTTTTTCCTATTCTCTTCTCTCCAATGAAATATGGAGAATGGAGCTAACCCTCCATTACACCAGGGGCTTATTCGAGCTATTTATAAGTATGTTCTAGCTTCTACCCCCCAAAGGAATTTGAATGCTAATATTCTTGAGCGTACCTCGGTTCTTAAGAGCTCTATGCGGATAAAGCTAATTGATAACCAACCCCATTCTCCCGAAAGAGTGCCTAAGTTGATTAAGAATAAAAATTCCTCACTTTCCAATGTGGAACCTTCCATTGAAGATCTCTTAAAAATCACCCTTGAAAAAAAGGAAAACCTCTCCTATTTCCCCTAGTTAGGCTAAACAAAGGAAGTGGACCCTAAGGTTGTGAAACATAAAAATCTCACTATCACTATCTCGGATGATCAGGATGCTAGTCTGGATAGTGTTCCTTCTCCTCCTGGAGGTAGAAGGTTGGTTAGACTTGCAAAAGGTGCTTCCAAGGTGAAAGATGAGGATAAAAAAGGTAAAAAGGTTGTTGAGGAGGAGGGTCTTGACACTTTTGAGGAGTTTGTCCCTGATAGTTTGGGTGAGGCCGAAGGTTTGGAGGATGATGATTCTTCAGATTACAAAGTGGTTGAGGAGGAGTTTCAAGAACAAGAAGAGGAGTATAATGAGATGGAAGGAGGTAATGAGGATAAAGAGGAGAAAACTTTCCAATAGGATGATGAGGTTGAGGTAAATAATGAGAGCCCTTCAACTAAGGAAGAGTAGGTTACTACTATTCATAACTCTCAAATGTAGGAGTTTACCAAGAATGGGGATTATAACAACTTAAATTCTAAAATTGATTTTCTAAATACCTGAATGGTTAAAATTGAAAGTCAGCTTGAAAAGGATTTCGGCTCAAAGAAGTTCCAGGTTATGGAAGAGGCCATAAAAACATCTACAGTGTGGTGGATGACATCATGAAGAAAGTGGTGATGGGCACTGTTTTTGGACAGGGGAAAATTCTGAAGCAATAGAAGAAAAAGGTTTGCAAGAATGAAGTGGATAAGTTTGAGAACATGGATCTTAAGGATTGCTGGTCAGATGCTGTGGAGGAACTCCAAGGGAATTGGAGTCTTTAAAGACTCCTAATGTGTTGCCTTTTCCTATGCTCTTGATCTTTTTAAATCTCTTTGGATGTAGTGCTAGTTTTCCTATGGTCTTTTGTTATGTTGTTTTAGACTTGGACATGCTTAGTTTCTTAGTTTATTATGGTTTTAGTAAGATTGCATAATATTTTAAAGACTATTCTTAATAGCTGGTGCTTCTGGTATGTTTTGTTGAGAATGGTTTTTGATGTGGATAAGTGGACTGTGTATCTTGGTGCAAATCTTATTATTATTCAGTAATCTTTTTGATGGGTTTATGATGTTCTAATCTTTGTTGCTTTAGACTATTTGTTGTCTTTCTCCAGTCTGCCCTATTGGGCCTTACAACTCAATTGTTGGTTTGTACGGGATCAAGGCCCTAACCATGCTTATCTAATAAAAAAACACTCCAAAAACCTCCATTTGTCAAGATGAGACACTTTCCTTCTTGGAAACATAGATAATCAAATAAATAACATGGATCACTGATGAGAAATATATAGGTTCTAATACCAATTGTTGGGAAATTCACTCTATCTAAATATGACTTCTATGGATGAGATACAACTTGGACTACTACAACATGAAAATCTAAAACATATGTAAATTTGAAGTTAAGTTGCCTTAATATGGAATTATCATTATTAGATCCCTTTTTTATGATGCTAAGAATCATCCAATATATCATGCTTAACAACTGTCATGTTCCCGAAATCGGGACACTAAAGGTAACGAAATACGTATTAAGGATATTATCCATTTAATATAATTATAATTGTCAAAGACAATATTATAATTATAACTACTATATTATAAATTAAAATAATGCATACTGAGAATATATATATTTAAGATAAATCAATAAAATCAATCTATAAGAACATGAAACAGATATAGTATAATAATATTATAAGTATTGAATACAAATGGTAAATAATGATTATCATTATTAACAAAAACACCATAATATTTTAATACAAAAATATAAAATAACAAATATAATAGCGCCTAAAGGGACATTACACAGTATCATTCACATATACAATTATTGGGTCTATATCATAGCAAACAAGTGTAGGAATAGCATATTATCGGGTGTTTCCATTTGCCACAATGCATAAGACTTAGGAAGGCCAACACTATTAGCCTACATAGGAGACTTTAGAATTAATATCAAAACATATCTATAAACTAAGAGTTGACACCATTGAAATATATGTTATCGAACTGATGACCATTATTGCCGCTTCTATAAAAAATGGTGAATAATTATCGGATCTTCCATTGAATATTAAAGTGTCGACTCTTCAAGGAGAAGTATATTGAAATAGCCAGGGTATCATATATGACGTGGAAATGAAAAGCCTATTCTATTTTCACGAAAAGCATGGTTGGCTAAATTATTTCCCGTGTCAATTGCCGTTGGAAGCTTGCAAGCATAAAGGGAAGAGCGTATGTTAAGGAATCAGGGGGATTCAGGAGTAAACGCTACAAGGGAAGTCTGCCATTTTCACTAGCCAACTGGAAATTCCACTCAGCCTTCAAGGGGAAGTCTATACACTATACTCAGCCTAAAGAGTTATTCGTTGCTAGCTCTGGAAGTGTATATGAGGGCCACAATTATAAAGTGATAAGCATCTCATTATTAATGAATAGACAATAGGCATCAATTTGTTAAAGAGTATGGAATCATAATTAGTTACAAAAGCCTCAATTACTGGATATGATGAAAGGACGTCTCTGTTCCAAGAGATGCAATCACTCTATGCAAAGCTTAAGGGTATAAATAATAATGAGGAATGAAGAGAAGGATATCAGGGAGAAGGATGTTTTTTCTGGAGCCACGTCTCCTGGCTATGCAAAAGTCTCTTCTTTGGCAGGTCTGAGACTTTTTTTGTTGTTTATTACTATGGTTGCTCCATGGTGCTCTTCTAGGAGTTTTGATCAGATCATGGGGTTGAAATTTGTGATGGGTTTTTGAGGATCCATTTTTGGGTGATTTTGTAAAATCGTGTTCTTAATTGTTAGTAGGCAGATTTGATGCATAGTTTTTTATTGTTTTTTCTATGTCCGTCATTGATTTCCTTGGCAACTGAAGGGTTGAATTTTTTGATCTAGTTTTATTAAAATTTTTTTGGGAAAATAAAATTCTTACCAAAAGAGGTTTTCAAATTCCCTTTCAAAAAAGAATTTACAAAGAGTTTAAGAAAATTTTTCTATTGCAAAATTTTGAGGATTTTTTCTTAAAAAATCTTTCTTTTTCAGAGTTTTCAAAGGTTTTTTTGAAAAATCTTACAGTTTTTGAGCCTCTATTTTAGACGATTTTTGAAAAAAATCGCAAGTTGTGCCGGCTGATTGTCCAAAGTTTGTGCCAGTTCATCACTAAATTACCTCATTTTTCATCCTTTGGAAAACGAGATGGATGGCTTCTTTGTCCAATATGTTGGAAAATACACAAGGGTTCAATGGAAAGAATTACAATACGTGGAAGCAGAGGATGCTTACCATCTTTGAGTACCAGTATCTAAATGCGCTTGTTCTAGGTACAAAAGTTTGTCCCATAGTTGTGGGGAAGGATCAAGAAAAGTATGATGGAGATAATAGGGAGGCAATTATGCTTCTAAAATTATCTATCACTGATGAGATGTTACCAAAAATACCATTTGGTAAATCTGCTGTGGAGATTGGAAGCATTTGAAAGATCTTCATGAGACCTCAGACAAGGGAAGGGCTTTCTTCTGGAAGAATATGCTATTTTCCATTATGATGGATGACCAAGTGTCTTTGCAGGATCACTTGATGAAAATCAAAGATATTCGTGATCAACTAGAAGCCATTGGTCGTAAGACGGAAGAGGAGGATATGGTGATGATCACTTTGAAAAGTTTTCCATGTTCATACGAGCACTCTATCGAAACACTCAACATTACATCCACCAATGTTGACTTGAAGTTTGATGAGCTGTGCAATAGGGTTTTGCAGCAAGATAGGTGGAGGAAGCAGTTTGGGAGCAACAACGAGTCTCCTATTGTTGAACAAGCATTTAATGCCAAGGACATTGGCAAAGGCAAGTCCACTCAACATAAAGGATGAGGCGATTCAAAGGAGGGCTCCAAGAAGTCTATTACTTGCCATTACTGTGGGAAGATTAGTCATACCCAGAAGTTTTGCAGAAAGCGGTTGGTTGATGAGAAGACCAACCGGGAAGTGTGTCAACAAAGTACTCGAGTGGTGGAGTATACTGAGCAAAAGGAGTCTACATATTATGCATTTTGATGACCAACACCATCTAAATATGGGTAGACTTAGTTTTTGTTTGTAGGATGACCATTAAGGGAGGGTATTAAAGTATTTAGTGTAATATTAATGGTCATCTTAGCTTTATTTAGTGTCTGTTTACTTTTAGTTAACTTAGTTAGCTTTTAGTAACTTCTATTTACGCTTTAGTTGGTTTTAGCATCTTTTTAGAAACATCGTCTTGTAATTTTTTTTATAAGGAGTTTTCATCTCCTTTTGTAATCACACAATAATGAATATCAATTATCATTTCATCTTGGAAATCCTTTAAGCGGCGTGTTGAAGAGGATGCCAATAGCTATTAAGTATTGCTTTTCCTTGAATCATGTTTGAAATTACAATCTAAGATGTCTAGTTGCACATGTAGGGCATGAGGAAATGTTCATCTTTGATCTATAAACATCCTCTACATTAATGGTGATCTAACTTGTGGCATGCTAGGGCATGGAGGATCCCACAAAATCTATTAGAATAGTGGTTGGAGATGGTGTAAGGACATCAGGGCTCGAAACCATAACCACCACATTAATGGTTGCATGGGAATCTTGACCTCTTTTTATCATCAAAAGTGCATGTGGATATATGCCTTAAAGGTGAATAGTTATTTGTAGGCCAAAAATATTTGATTGGGTAGTTATAGGGTCCTATCAGGTCATTAATCATGACTTGGGTCATTTGGGGAGGTAGGTAGAGTGAACAATATAAAATGTAGGAGTTCCAAAATTTCGGGGATTGAAGGTTGGGGATACCTCATAATCCATACCATTTTCGAGGATGAGGGATCAAGTGTATGCCATATTTCAAGTTTAAAGCAAACAAATAAGGGTATCCCCACATTTTCGACTATGAAAGGATATATGAAGGGAGTTATTAAGAATTAGGGATTATAGGTACTAAGGAATCAATTCCCTAAGGTATGCAAATTGGGCCAAATCTAAGATTACAGAGTTTTAAGGATCAAGGATTGAGGATAGTTCATACCTTGTATAACATTAGGAGTATTCCCGCATCTTTAACTCCAAAAAAGTACAAGGAAGAAAATGTTAGAAGTCAAGGATTAGAGGTATCAAAGAAGAGGTACCCAGGTAAAAGGATGGCTGAAACTCTTAACTCCAAAAGTTAACTTAATGTGAATAATGAAGAGTTAGGATTTTGACAAAAATAATTTTGGTAAGATAAAGTCCAAAACGCTAACACATGCAAGAGAAAAAGGCAGGGAATGGATGAAAGGGATGTCAAGAAGGAAAAGTTTGATATGTCGATAAGGATAAAGGAACAATGCAAAGTTATAAGGAAAAGCATATCGAGATGAGAAGCTCTACGACTTTGGAAAAATAATTGTAAATTATAAATTTGAACATAAAACACTCTACTTAAAACTTCTTAGGATCCTTGTAGCCTCTAATAGATTTCTCGAGGGACATTGGGGATGAATAAAGGAACACATACAAAATTTGACCAAAGGGGGACTCATTAGGAATTATATTAGATTAGCTATTAGTGGGTAAAGTAAGGCCAAAATACACAAAGAAGATGGGACTAAAGAAAAAATTGGCACATTCAAATTGAGTCCCAATAGGCTTTGGTTGGGGACATGTCTCTCTTGTAGACTCAACGAGAATCTAGATCTTTGAAAACAAACAAAAAGAGGCACCAAAAGAGAACAAGACCACACTTAATCATGGTAACACATGGATCATGACTACATGAAGATGCACGACATGATACTTAGAAAAGATGACATAATAAATAAATAATACATAATATGTACAAGTTAGGACTAACATTACTCACATTACGTAATTTTTCAAATTTTGAACATGACCGAGTAGCTCCACCAAATCTCTTACCATATCCTTTAGATAGTAAACATTGTTACCATACTCCTTAACAAATTCATATAGCCCAAACTTTAATGGGTCAAACTTCTAATGATTAGCCTTCTCCTTAGATCTAGCATTCCACATGAGGACAAAATCTCCAACATAGAAGTTTCTTGTCAAACAAATATTTTGATTCCTGCTTATGTGATAAGATCCTTGTATGCACAATCCTTCTACTTTCATCTAATTCAATTAGCTTCATTACTCTATGAGAGATTGTAATAACTATTGCTTCATGAACATCCCACAACAATTGATACATCTAGGCAACCCCAAATTGATTGGAATTTTAGCATCGAACCTATATACTTACCAATAACAACCTTGTAGGTTACCTTGTCATCCCATAGTTGCATAACTTAACTTATAATCTCATCTTTTCTTGTTTATGGCCAATGTTCTTTGGATTATCTTCATGAGGCTTTTGTTGCTAGACTTAACTTTTCCATTTCCTTGGAGATGATAGAGGATGAATAATTAGATTAGTTCCATACTCGGTGCATAAGTTTAAAATATCATGTGATGTAAAACAAATGGAATTATCTATAGTAATTCTTGTAGGCACACTAAATTTGGTTACAACATTATTTCATAAGAAATATACCACAAATTTGATGTAGTATTATGGGTTAGAATTGACTTAACCCACTTGGTGACATAGTAGTGGCCACAAGAATACACCTACATATATTGTTCCTATATTTCCCTATGAAGTCAATTCCTCAATGCTAGAAGGGAACCTCTATCATCATAAAAGAGTGAGAACACCAACAAAATTGAACTCACCTAAAATCCTTTGGCAAACATCACTCCTCCTCACTCTTCTAGTGACATCCTTAATTAAATTAGGCACCTAGAATCTTGTTATGAGGATCTTGTGAGTAGCGATTTTGGCTTTGAAATGTCTTGTAGAAATGCCTTGATGGTATTGACCCATCATGTTGATGGATTGTTGGAGTTGATTCTT
>VDFB02219149.1:0-21949 GCA_007258455.2 Sequoia sempervirens
GTTTCTTGCTTTTTAGTGGATGTGATTGAGATCTAAAGCAAGCTTTCTTCTAGAAGCTTTATTTCCGCTTTCTTTCTTTTCTTGGAGCAATTCTTATCCATTCTTCGAAGAAGAGAAAAAAGATAAATTGTAATAGTTGGCAATCCCTGCTTTTTTTGCTTTCTTAGGCGTTAGATGTTATCTTCTTTCTAGATTTAGAAATAAAGCTTGCTTGCTAAGCAAGCCCTAGATTGTGAAAGCAAGGAGATTTTAGGGTTCCCTACTCCTCTGCTTGCCTATAAATAAGAGCCTTTGCTCATTAGTTTTCTTTAACCATGCTAGTGATAACAAAACACTGAGCCAAAGTGCCTTCTATTTGTTATTCAGTGTTGTTTCATTGTTTTATTATAACCAATTGTTGAGTCTCTTTTAGCCAACAAGTAGTTATTGTAATTGTTGTTCCTATTGTGTAAGAACAAGTTTTGCAAGCCTCTTTAGCTGCAAGCTCTTGTTCCAAGCATGTGTTTAGTAATTTTTGTTCCAGAAGTTTGAGAAATAAAATCATGAGCCTCCTTTGCCTTGGTATATCGTCTCAGATTTCCGTTATTTGTGTTATGCTTTTGTGATCTTAATTTCAACTTACATTGAAGTGTGTAGATGTATGTTGAGAAAGAGTTCTCTTAAGTCGTTTGTCAGAGAATCAACCTTGTTCTATGTTACACGGGGACGTGTCCCCTGCCCCAAAACGCCCTGTACCCGTCCCCGTCCGTCCCGGGGACGGGGGGACGCATCGGGGACAATCCCCGGCCGTCCCCGAATCAGGAAAATTCACAGGAAACGGAAGGGAACGTTTCCTCTTGTCTGGGAACGGTCCCCCATCCCCGGGGACGGCAGGGGACGTTGGGAACGTCCCTCGCTGTCCCCAACGTCCCCTGCCGTCCCCTGAGTATATGGAGCTCCAGAAAATTAAAGAACATAAAATTTTGTTTTTTAAAACATTTTATATTGCTATTAAATGTTTTGTGGGCCCACAACAACATAATGCGTTTGTGTAAAGTCTAAAAATAAAAATTTAAATGAAACTTAATAAAGTTTCATAAGATTCAATGATATTATTTGGCTCTCACGGCAAGCGACGGCAGGGGCAACGACTTTACACAGTAAAGCACGGGAAAATCTCAACCTCAGCTCAGTCTAAACATTTTTTTGGCATTTTGCTCGTACGTTTGGGCATTTAACAGAGACGTTTTTGCATTTTAAAGAGGCATGAAACAAATTTCTTCAAGTTTTTGTTTCTAACGTGTAGAAACCCTAGTTTCCTCTGTTTCTCAAATCTGACGTTTTTTTGTGTTTTTCTGAGATTAGCAGCAGGCTGAAAGTGATCAGATCTGGTACGGCTGCATTAAATAACCTCTTCTCCCACCTTTTGATGATTAACAATGATGCCAGAGGCAGGGACGCCACCACTGGTGAAGACTGGAAGACAATATATGAAGCGCCTTTCTCAAGAGATGAAGTACGGCCTGTAATATGGTACGACCAAGTACAGAAAAGTACGGCTCTGTCAACAGCAGCAAGTACAATGGTACGGCCTTCCTGAAATCAATGTCTAAACCCTCTGAAATGATGCGCCTTGAAGAATAATGTCTACTGGCTGGAACCCTGAATCAAAACTCTGACAATAAATGCTCTGTGAAGTTCTATGATCTCTTCTGGATGAAGAAACCTCTGTGCTGGCAATAAATCAGGTGATATCTCACACCCTTTGAACTGCTTTCAATGGAGATGGCTCGTTCCCCAAAGAATTCGAGACTGAAACCCTAAAGCTTCTTGCTCAGACCAAACTTGATCAATTCTCAATAACTCAATATGCATAATTGGCTCGAATCCCAATGCAAACTGCTTAATACCCTCAAAAGTGCGAATTCCTAAAAGATAGGGAATAATAAAAGAATTCGACTTTTATTATTTTATTATTTCAATAGTCTCAGCAGTAATTTTTGATTATAAAATATAATTGCCAATTGGCCCCTTCTGATGATGGGCGACCCCCTTAACAGAAATCACTTAAGTTATAATTAAATATTATAACTTTATATTATAATCTCCAATTAATTAATATTTAATTAATTCAATTAAATATTAATATCTCTCTCATTATTCATCCGATGCCTATCCGTCTGAAGCTGACGAACACTGAAGTGATTCTGAACACCAATAATCCATACTGCTAAAAATAGCAAGGGTCCCACTCGGTACGCCAAAAGCTATGAGAGCTAACTTGTAAAAGTGTCCGTCGAGGCCCAAGCGAAGCCAGTGATCAAAACCACCTTGGCTTGGGGGCGACCAAGCTCCAGCAGTGACCCTCTATCGATCCTATGACCCTCCCGAGGTGCATTATGATAGGCTAAATCTGTGCTCGAGGGTATCCCCTTTGAGAGGGGACATGACGGATCCGCCCTCACAGAGTGCTTTGTCCTCAAGCTGATCTACCGATCACCGGATGCTGCAGGGGCTGTCTCGCTTCTCCATGTAGCATCCTCTTGGGAAAATCTCTCCATTTCGCAGGATATTCCACGATGGTCCTCCTATGGCACTCTCTAAGCGCCAGGATGGAGCTCGAATTACTAGAATCAGCTTTCCCTCATCATCTAAGGAGTTAGAACAGGATGGTACCGCGGTATCCCAACGCCTTCTTGAGAGCGTGATACATGAAATACATTGTGGCCCTTACGCTCTCTGTTGGAGCTCAAGCTCGTAAGCCACCTCGCCAACTCTCCTCAGGATCCTGAAAGGACCGTAATACCGTGGCTTAAGCTTCTCTGACCCACTCTTCCTAAGAGTGGACTGACGGTAGGGCTGCAGCATCAAATAAACCATGTCACCCACCTCGAAATGCCTCTCCGTTCTCTTCTGATCCGCATACTGCTTCTGCTGATTTTGTGCCTTGGCGATATTTTCCTTGAGAGCCCTCATAGTATCCTGACTCTCCTGCAACCAACCTCCTGCACTCGGCACTCTACTGTCGCTCAGTAGCAAATCCAGAAAACTCGGCGCCTCATACCCGTACAACGCCATGAAAGGTGACATTTGAATGGTCATATGGAATGTCGAGTTATAACAATACTCACACAAATGTATCCATTTGACCCACGCCTTCTGCTGCCCTACTATATAGTTTTGAAGGTATCCTTCCACCCACTTATTCACTATCTCGGTCGCCCATCGATTCTGCGGGTGGTAACTAGTGCTTTCGGGTGAAGCTCGGTCCCACAAAGTCCAGACACCTCTTGCGGAAATGGCTTCGAGGCGACTATCTGCAGCCGGCTCGATGCTCAGGAGGCAACCCGCGAAGTCAGATACCTGCGAAAGATACCTACCTTTCTGTAGGCGTGTAGGTTATTAATTGTCCGGAAGAAGTGGGCGCTGCTTGTCAGCGTCCACAACTACGCCATCTGAATCCATATGGGCTTTAAGGCGGCATTGATAAAGTCCATCGTGGGCATTCCCACTTCCTACTCGGGGAATCGAGTAGCTGCAATAAACCTGCAGAGTCGTGTTCTCGCCCATTACTGGCGACAAGCGGGCATCGCGCATATTGAAGGAACATGCGCGTAAGGTCCTTTCCAGGTGAATCTCTCCCGAATCTGCCTGTAGGTTTTGAAGTATCCAGGATGTCCTGCAGTAGGCACGTCATGAAAGGCTCGCAAAATTATGTTCTTCACTTTTGAACCTGGGATCAAAAATATCCTGTTCTTGTAAATGATCAAGTCATTCACAAGTGTATACCTGGTATCAACTGTCGATCCCTCAACAATGCTGGAAGCCCAAGTGTCCTTGGCATACTCTGCCACTATCATATGCCTCCAGTCCTCTGTAATGTGAACCATAGAGCTCAAATATGGTCTACGTGAAAGTGCATCGACCACTACGTTCTGTGTACCTTTGATATAGGAGATATCAAAGTCATAAGCCTGCAACTTACTGACCCACTTCTGCTGTCTATCATTGAGATCTCGCTGCCCCAAGAAGTGTCTCAAACTGTATGATCAGTTTTAATGCAAAATTTGCTGCCAACAAGATATTGTCGAAATTTTGCTAAGGCATGCATAATCGCGAGCATATCCTTATCATATATGCTATACAGTCTCTCTGGTCCTCTGAGCTTGCGGCTCTCATACACAATCGGGTGCTTGTCCTGCATAAGCACCGCGCCAATGCCCTCACCTGATGCATCGCATTGAAGCTCAAAAGGCTTCGTAAATTAGGTGCCAGAAAAGGGGCATGGTCATCAACTCCTTAAGCCGCCAAAACACTCCTGTGCCTCGGTCAAACAAATGCCTTCTTCCAATAAATCGTCGCCGGGCTGCATGCCGTGAATAATTCCTTGAATCTGGCGGTAGAGACCACATAAACCAGAAACCCTCTCAAGCTGTGGTCGGGTTTTAGGTGTAGGCGGATCAATAATAGGCGGCGGATATTTTCGAGGATCCATCGCACTCCATACGCTAGCTGATAATATGACCTAGATATAGCAATTCGGTCATCCCCAAGTCACACTTGGATTCCTTGGCGTACAAGGACTCCCTCTCCAAGATACTCAACACGGTCTCCAGGTGAGCCAAGTGCTCCTGCCATGTCCTGCTGTATATGAGGATATCATCGAAGAAGACCAATACAAACCTCCTCAACACTGAATGGAAAACCCTGTTCATCGTGGACTGAAATGTGGCCGGCGCATTAGTGAGCCCAAATGGCATCACTACGAACTCAAAGTGCCCACAATGACATCTGAAGGCCGTCTTCTCTATGTCCTGCTCACGGACCCTGATCTGATGATACCCCGACCGTAAATCAATTTTGGTGAAGTAACATGCTCCATGGAGCTCATCAATAAGCTCATCTATGCGCGGTATCGGATACCTGTTTTTGATCGTCCTCTTATTCAGGACTCTATAATCGATACACATGCGCAGTGTTCCATCCTTCTTCTTAACCAATACAACTGAAGAAGCGAATGGGGATTTGCTAGGCCGAATGTGACCCATAGCAAGTAACTCCTTGATCGTTTTCTCGATCTCATCCTTCAGCCGTTTAGGATGTCTGTATGGTGTAATCATCACGGGCTTAGCGCCCTCCTCAAGCTCAATAATATGCTCTATGCCCCTGTCTGGAGGTCTACCCGGTGGAATATCACTGAACACCTTATCGTGCTTAACTCTCAACTGCTAAATGTCCGGATGATATTTTGTCTTTTGCTGTCCCTCCTGTATAGGTGCTAAATGACACTCGGCAGCCCACTCTACCATGTCGTGACGCATGAGCCTCTCCATCCGGCGAAAAGAAATTGTTTTGATGTTGCTGTCCCGAATTGCTTTTAGTATGTGTGTCTTACCGTCAACATCAAAACGGATCTCCATGTCCTTGAGACGAAGAGTAACTTCCTCCAATAAATGAAGCCACTTCATTCCCAAAACCAAATCAATGTCTCCCATATTAACCACATAGTAATCAGCCTTGAACTCATAATTGTTCAGGCGTAAAGGGAGATCCTTTATCATGCGTTCACACCTCAAGGTGTATCCATCAGCCACAGTAACCCTAATGCCCTCGAACTCCTCAGTGATGAGTCCGCGTCTCTCCACGAATCTAGCATCTATGAAATTATGTGTGGCTCCTGTATCAAGTAGGGTAATGACCCTCTGTCCCGCCAACACACCACGAATCCTGAAAGAGCCCTCCTGCTGTATGCTAGATAAGCGTGCCTCCTGTAACTGAAGCTCTGGCCCTGTCTCTGCTCTAGGCTCTGAAGCCTCTGACTCTGAATCCTCGGAACTCTCCTACTGTTCGGAATTTTCTGATTCTGAGTCCTCGTAATACGCCCACATTACACGATTTGCCTTGCCCTTAGGTCTTAGAGGACAATCGTGATTGGCGTCATAGGGTCCTTTGCAGTAGAAGCAAAGCTTCTTCCTGCGTAGGTCATTAAGGGCCTCACGATCCAAAGGTGGAGCTGCTGATTTACCTTTTGAATCGTTCTTAAAGTCTGATTTTTCTTTGCTAAAATCAGATTTGTCCCTGTTTCTGTTAAAGCCCTTGTTATCCCTGAATGAAGAATTACCTCTGGAGTTAAATCTACTAGACGGTGCTGCTAACTCCATGCTTCGTGCTTTCTTCATCGCCTCCTGTAATGAAGGAGAATCAAAGGCTTTGATCCAGCCTCTCAGTGGCTCTGTCAAACCCTCCATGAAGAGTACTACCAATCTCCTCTCAAAAATGTTCGGAACCATATCTGATAACTTCTGAAAGTCACCAATATAGGACTCCAAACTGCCACTCTGTCTCAACTGAGCTAAGTCTCTGAAATAGGATTCTGGATCCTTCCTGTCAAAACGCTCAACCAACCTGTCCACAAACTCCTGGTATGATGTGATCCTGTCATGCTGTAATGTAACCATACCGCGGTGCCACCAATCGTAAGCCACTCCCTCAAGATGCAGTGTCGCATATCTAATAGCGTCTCTCTCAGCCATCGGACGCAAAGTGAGGAAAGTATCTAGCTTACTAATCCAGGCCTGAGCTGTGACCTTGCCACTACCATTGAACATCGCTAGGTTAAGCCTGTTAGTTGCATGTTTTAGGTCATTGTTCTGCTGTCTAGGTCTCCAATCCTGTCGACCTCTATGATGCTCTCGCATCTGAGTAATAAAACGGTCAAAAGTGATCCGTTCTCTGACCGCAGGCGGTACCAACTCCCACTTCTCGTTCGCTGCCATAAGAGTATCAGCGAACAACTCCTCCTACTCCTCATCTGCCACGACCTCCTCGGCCTCCTGTCTCACAAATGTAGGCACGAGTAGGCTGTCTGGCATCAGGAGGTACGTCCCTGGAAGTGCCTGCGAGATCACCTTCCTCCTCTCCCTCGTCCGCGATGTGGTGGCGGTCTCTAAGTACCCAATCCTGCGAAGTGCCTCTTGTCAAGCTGGCGCAATACATCATTAAATTGCCGGGTTGACACGCCGCGTCAAATCTCTGAGTGCATGCAACACCTCTGCATCATCCTGATCTCTGTTATTTTGAGGAACCTCTGTTCTAAGATTATCTGTCCTGTCAGTTCTGTCATTCCTGTCAGCCATGTTTCTCGGCTGCCTGCTCAAACTCCGTTGCCTGTCAATCAAGGCACGTCTGCGTGTGTAATACCTGTATGGTTCAAACTCTTCTGGCTGCATAAGATGGCTAAACCCTCAGGATGGCAGGATTTAGCTCTGATACCACTGTAGAAACCCTAGTTTCCTCTGTTTCTCAAATCTGACGTTTTTTTGTGTTTTTCTGAGATTAGCAGCAGGCTGAAAGTGATCAGATCTGGTACGGCTGCATTAAATAACCTCTTCTCCCACCTTCTGATGATTAACAATGATGCCAGAGGCAGGGACGCCACCACTGGTGAAGACTGGAAGACAATATATGAAGCGCCTTTCTCAAGAGATGAAGTACAGCCTGTAATATGGTACGGCCAAGTACAGAAAAGTACGGCTCTGTCAACAGCAGCAAGTACAATGGTACGGCCTTCCTGAAATCAATGTCTAAACCCTCTGAAATGATGCGCCTTGAAGAATAATGTCTACTGGCTGGAACCCTGAATCAAAACTCTGACAATAAATGCTCTGTGAAGTTCTATGATCTCTTATGAATGAAGAAACCTCTGTGCTGGCAATAAATCAGGTGATATCTCACACCCTCTGAACTGCTTTCAATGGAGATGGCTCGTTCCCCAAAGAATTCGAGACTGAAACCCTAAAGCTTCTTGCTCAGACCAAACTTGATCAATTCTCAATAACTCAATATGCATAATTGGCTCGAATCCCAATGCAAACTGCTTAATACCCTCAAAAGTGCGAATTCCTAAAAGATAGGGAATAATAAAGATTGACTTTTATTATTTTAATATTTCAATAGTCTCCTTGTTAATTTTGATTTATAAAATATAGTGCCAATTGAAACATACGATGATGGAAGAGCCCATAGAAATCCGTGGAACATAATTAAAATATTATAACTTTATATTATAATCTCGATTAATTGTATTTGAATTAATTCAATTAATATTAATATCTCTCTCATTATTCATCAGATTGCACGATCTAAGATTAAAGGCGAACAGAGGTCAGACACCAATAATCCATCTTGCTAAAATAGCGAGGAGGTCCCCTCTGGCTGCCAAAGCTAAAAGCCAGCAGCTTATGTAAAGTGTCCAATCAGCCCAAAGCGAAGCCAAGTGATCAAACTACGCCAGGCTGAAGGCAGGCCAAGCTCAACATGACCCTCTATCAGGTCCTAGCATGACTCTGAGGGGTGTTATGATAAACTAATCCTGTGCTCCAGGAGATGTCAGCTGAGAAGGGGACATGACATAGCAGCCTAGAGTAAAGTTGTGGCTGGGCTCTACTTGACTGTGTTTTTTTCTTCACTCAAGCTGCATTTTGTTTGTGTTTGGGATGCCTTGAGGAGCTGGGAGCTGCACGCACTTAGTTCCATTTCCTACCACTCGTGATTTATTGATATTGATAGACCATGGTTTTATTGATGTTTGATATTGCTATGATAAATTTTATAATGCTTTAATGACATTTATTATGTTGTTATGCTACTACTCTCGCGATTTATTTATATATTGATATTGTTGTTAGCAATTATTAATTTATTGACATATATCTCTCTCTTTCCCTCTCTCTATCTATAATATATTAATAAATTTTGAAAAAGAAGGAGCTTCCCCTCCTAATTTACTTTCTTTCAACACCATCAGCAAGAAGGAGTTTCCCCTCCTAATTTGAAGAGCAGTTTTATTGTGCATAGTTGTGCGTTTCAAATACGCATTCCAGAGGTGCGAATTTAAACGCCAACACAAGGCCAATGGCCCGATGTTATTACCCCAAGGCAATGGGGCTGGACGTCTTGGATTTCTACCATTTCGGCCATTGTCATTGTTGTTGTTGTCGCCCATTGCTTTTGGTTGAGCCAAAGGTTCTTCAGGTTCTACTTGGAAATGATCAAAAACCTCTTGAAAGATTGGATCTGCGTTGGATGCTTCTCCAATGTCTACTTCTTGAAAGAGAGGATTTGTTCTCCTTGTATAAACTTGATAAGCTAGGATGGTTTATTGCCACGCAGGAGGTGGTAAAACTGGCCTTCCGGCTGCAAGATCAGCCTTTTCTTCTTCCTCGTCCAAAGTAGTAGCTACGTTTCTCCACTGAACAGATGTTACGTTGTTCTCAAATATGAAACTGCATAGGCTACTAATGATGCATGTTTTCTCTCCTTAAATAAGTATGAAATTCAGCTAAATCATAGCCGGAGTAAGACTCGGTTGTTGGACTAGAGCAGTAGGACGCCAAATGGTCATTCCTGGGTCATAAAAGCGTTAGCTTTTCTTGAAGTTTTATGCCTCAAGCCCCACGGTGGGCACCAGAAAACTGCTGGTGTTTCAATTAGCACTTCTAGAGTGCATATCGGAAACGGACAGCTATGCATAGATTAATTGCTCTTCAAATTAGGAGGGCAAGCTCCCTGTTTTGCTGTTGATGCGTAGAAAGAAATGTAAACTAAGTTCCTATCTTTTTACTTAGCTGAGAGCACAAGGTTTATAAAACTCTATGCGTTGCAGCTGAGGTTTTCTCTAAGTTGCCAAAACCATTCCCAGTTACTCCTAAATCCTCTCGCTCTAAATTTACCTAAGGAGATAGGAGCGTTATAAAATAGGCCTAGTTATAGTTGAGATTACAAAACTAGAGAAAACCTCAGCTGCAATGCATAGAGTTTTATAAACCTTGTGCTCTCAACTGAGTAAAATGATAGGAACTTAGTTTACATTTCTTTTTACGCATCAATAGCAAAAGAGGGAGCTTCCCCTCCTAATTTGAAGAGCAGTTTATCTGTGCATAGTTGTTTGTTTCCAATACACACTCTAGAGGTGCTAATTGAAATGCCAACATCAAGTAAGTCAAGTGAATGGAAAAATCACTTGTTGCACAGCCTTAAGCATATTTGGTTAATTCCAAATAAGCCTTGGTACACATGAATAAATTCTCGATAAGTGGAATATCCTCATAGGGCTGGGAATGCCTTTGACAATCTTGGTTTCCTCTCATATGGATCACCTTCTTGCATCTTCAAAGGGAGAGGTCTAGATGGTAGGGTGCATATACACTAATATGGTTGTCTCTAATAATATCAACCTCTAAATAGGGAAAAAAGAGAAGGCCTCTCTTAGTGGACACACAACAACCACAATCTATAAACCTATATAGGTTAATGTGATGGAAAAATTATAGACACCAAGGCAAAGGACAGCTATTATTGGATTGACAAAGGTTGTCATCCAATATTATCAAAGTTAACCAAGCCAGATTATAAATGGAATATACTCTGAATAATGAAGTCAGATTCAAATATCAATTCGATAATGGAAATTTGATAAGTAAATATAATAATTGTTTCTAACTTAGACTTTAAAATCATGCTTATTCATACGATTTGTATTGGGGTGCTATATCTGAATGTTTACTTATTATTCATGCATCCATCTATTGGCTGATTGTTGGCTCTTAAAGAGCATTTCAAATCTGCTACTAAGAAATATATATAACTGCAATTCTATTCCATGCCTTCCTCTTCATTTCTCATTATTATTTATACCTTTATGCTTGCATAGAATGGATGTGTCTCTTGGAATAGAGATGTCCATCCAAATGAACGTGTCTCTTAGTTAGGTGATCCATATTTGTTATGCTTGTAAAAATATTAATCGATGTCATGAGTAGTTAGCCATCTTTAATTTATTTACTAATCCTTTCTCATCGCTGCTACTTTGTAGACTCAATCGATGCTCTCTTTTGTATTATATCTGCTCCCTAAATTAATCAGTCCCTTTGTCTTATGTAAACCATTGTCGATTATTATACTAATTGCCGGATTATAAATAATAATCATGACGTCTCGCACAATTGTATTTGAATACCGTGATATCTCCAGCCATAACTTCTAGATAAATATATGCATATCATTTTATTTGAAGGTTCATTTCGAAGAACTTCTGGAGCCATTCATTATGGCGTGCCTTTTCCCAAGATTACATAATCGGCAGTTGTCTTGTGCATATATTTTGCCTTATAAAAACTCCACATAAGACTCCTGCATCTTTCAAGATTTCATAAAGTGTGGTCGTTAAAATTCTGCGATTGGAACCTTGAAATCGGCTTCAGTAAATAGCACGATGGAACAAATGTTGGTGGCTATGTCAATTAGGAGATTGCTCCGTAGCAATCATACCGCCCACCCCCCGCCGATAAAGGATACGCCACATTCGGGGAATAACAATATGAATATTTTGGCCTTCACCACTAGTCAAAGACTACTTCAGATAGTAATTAAAGCACATGAGCTAAATATACCGACTTTAGCATGAATGTGGATTAGACTGATAATACTCCAAACAAATGTGATATCTTTGCAAATACTCACAGCAATAATATGAAATATTCAGATTTGAATATCAACGATTATATTGTCTATATTTCTCATATCGACCATTTGTTGTGCAAACCATTTTAGTCATTGGACGGGGCCATGACACTTTCCCACTGAAAAGTGGAAGTGCCCTGTAATTCCCACAAAATAAGCGGATGATTTATTTCTTGTATTGTTTATGCATCCCACTGAATAAGTGGTTTGGCTGGCTTGCCGCTTGATGTTTCTTTCAAACAAGTTGTAAATCAATAAATTGTAATCTTGACACCATATGCTCTTACCTTGCCCAATCTACGATCTGCGCAATCAGAAAGAGGAAAGGAAATTGCTATGCTTTCATTTTGTTTTGAAGCTAACATATTTTCAAAACAAAAAATTGAGGGTGGTTATTACAAAAAGTAAATTAAAAATTAAATGGGATCACTTAATGAGAAATAAAGTAAATTTCTTGAAAGTTCGAAAAAGTGATATAAAAGGAGAGTGCAATGGAAAATCAGACATCTTTGGTCATTTTCTTATTGTGAAGTTTGGACTCTTTGTTCAACTTGAACCCTAGGACGAAAACCCTAAGGGTTATTAGCTTCAGAGAAGAATTTCTTCCTAGTCAATTGCAAAGGTGGATTGACAAAGGATTCATATCTACCTAGATTCGTGGGATTTGCAGGTACAAATTTATAGAAGTTTTGTAAGCAAAAATAAATTTGTGAAATGAGTTGTTGGAAGTGGATGTTATCTTCCATTATGCATAAGGTAGTTGGGCGTCCCATTATTCCTAGAAAATGATGTGATGGATTTTTCCTTGTTTCATCTTTATCTAGCTTGAACTAAGTGTTGAAGAGACTTTGTAAACCATTCTCTCACATTGTCCTTGCATTTCAACATTCATCAATGTTCTATTTCACTCTAGGGCCCTCAACCTTCAAAATCTTAACTTCTCACAATTTGCAATTGCTTCACCTAAGAACTGTAGCACAACTTAACAATTTAAAATCATATTTTAGCTGGTTGTGTTTTCCTTAAGCCGTCGCCATCTAAATCATCATTTTCACATGGCAATGCGACTAAAATGATGTGATGGATTTTTCCTTGTTTCATCTTCGTCAAGCTTGAACTAAGTGTTCAAGAGACTTCGTAAATCATTCTCTCACATTGTTCTTGCATTTCAATCTTCATCAATGTATCACCTTCCATTTCACTAAAGAGCCCTAAACCTTCAAGTTCTTAACTCATCACAGTTTGCAATTGCTTATCCATGAATGATTGGTGAACACTATTTGTAGACAAACTAGGCCAGCACTTGATAACTTGACAAATTGGCGAGGAGGATAATCTAACTAGCATTAACTAGCATGACAAGGATACTAACTATAAATGTGACATGAAATGCAAAGTTTTGTAGAGGTAACAATATTACTACCAACACATGTTAACTTGTTATATCTTGTTTGTTCATACAGATGAGGTAAATTGAATTGTTTTCCAAAAATTTTAAGGTTTTGTATTGCAAAATTTAGAGAACTGTAAACGTTGTAGTCTGTATGTGTGGTTTTCCTTTCAATTTGCCAAGTTTTTATACTGTAAACATTGTAGTCTGTATGTGTGGTTTTCCTTTCAATTTGCCAAGTTTTTATATTGTGTAAACCTATCCAATCCTTATGTGTACTTACACTACTTAGTCTCTAATTTTCACTAAAACAATGTAAGCCTATAGTAATCATATGGTTTTCTTTCAAAGAAAAAATATAAAAATATTTTTCCTTGAGTTTAAGAGTATGTTAGTCTCTTTCCCTAGGTGAATCCAAAAAGACATGCCTTTAGTTTTAATTCAGTATGAGCACTAACCACCCCATAAAACACTATGAAAATGGTAAATAAGCAAGCACATACCATCCAAATAAGGGTTTTAAGTTTTTATTTTGTTTATAGGGAGTTCCCCCTTATAATTCAAAGAGTGGTTCTACCGCACATTTGTTACATTATGTGTCGCATTGAAAGGTGTAATTAAAGTACTAACAATGTATTATCACATTTGCACATCCTCCAAGTTGTGGACAACCTTATTGTAATGTGGGCATTTGAACTTGAATCACTCTCCTTACGAATGTATTATAAATATTTTAGTTCTTAAGATACAAAAATATTGTTTTCCTAATATTATAGATATATGACTACACAAAAAGCACATACACATACACACCCACATCATAAAAATCACATTTTCATCACAGGTGTATTTGACAGTACAAGATTCACATCTTACATGGCTACAGGCACCCATCAATGAGCTGTACATAACATTCCCTGGCATTAATCCCTGATCTTTTGCATCATGAAGAATTTTGAAGCCAAAATCTATATCACCAGCATGCCCAGCAGCATTTATCAGAGCACTAAAGAATACCTGCAGAAACAAATTTGAGAACAACCTTTCTGAGTTCATCCTTTTTTGAGGGAAACAAAATAGTGCTCATTTTAATTTTATAAGAAAGAATACAGCCAAAACAATGTCTGCATCAAAACCTTATTTCACATGTCCATATACATAAATCACAGTTATAATTTTGGATGCCTACAACAATACATCAAAATTACCTTGTAAGTTTTCAATTAAAACACTGGCAACGATCAGCTGGGGAAAAGCTAACCAAAACTCATTTTATGTCTCTTTACAAAAGCTAAAAAGGAAGTTGCTGAACTAAAAGTAGCATAAAAGAAACATGCCATGTTAAATAATAAAGCATAAATGATTGAAATCAACATTTTAAGGAGGAAAATACATCTAAGATATATTAACAAGATCTAAAAAACAAACATTTATACTACACCAGATGGATAGAGAAATCCGAACTCCATTTCATGTTAAAATAAAATAGTGTTTCTGAAAGTTCTTATGGCTGACTTGTATAATATCAAGCAACTACAAGACATAGCGGATTATTATGCTCCAAACAAAAATCAATTGGGAATGGAGGGTTCCTTAAAGCATTGTCTAACTGAATTTGGAGGCCAGTAGCTCTGTTTTTACAGTGTCTCCAACTTTACTTTCTTTCTTCAAGACACAGCCCTTGACTGATTCAAGTTCAGATCAAGAGAACTATCAGTATCTAGCTTTTTCTATTATAACCATACTCACTAAAGTGAGTGGCATTCAATTCCCTCAAACTCCATATCAGAATGAGGAAACTATAAGGGTATGTTGATCCAGGAAGCACTTGGAGAGGGTATGCTGATTGAGATGAAAATTGAAAGGAAAGGAGGACTGCTATCAAAGCAGGTTTGTCCAATCACCATCAAATCACTATCCTAAAAGTAACTGTCAAAAGGAGGAGAAATCTGCTGTCAAAACTGCTGCCCGAGGAGACAAATTGCAGTACAGATGACAATGCAGACAAAGGAATGGTACTCGTATAGATGAATAGTTATCAGGTATGGATGACTAGTACCATTACTGTACAGTGGATGAACAGTGGTCTATTTTTTTCAGAAAAAAAAAATGATTCTTAAATCCATTTTGCTGCATTTCACTGGTTGAAGGCCATACTTTGCTGTTAAGGGCTGATTGTTTTCTATCAAAGCCTAATTGATAGAAAGAAGACTGCTATCAAAGGGTGATTTTCACTAGGAAATGCATTGGTATTGAATTTTCTGAAATCTTGCAATTGTTTGTTGTGAACTGTAATGTGCACCCTAGTTTTTTCTTTGTTTATGCAATATTGATTTTGGTGTTTTTGATGATAACAAGAAATGTACAGCTCCAAGATAAAGTTTGCAATATTTTCTGATTTGCAGAGATTTCTACATGTTCACAACTGAAACTAAAACCCAGGTCTGATACAAATTATTTTGCAAGATGATGGACTGTTTATTGCTCAGAAATTTACAACAGAAGTATAGAATGACTGGGAAATACAAATATGTTGTTTTTAAAACATACCCAGCAAGAAGCATTAAAGTGCAGGTCTGAAATACACTGTAGCAGCAAACTGGAAGTGCCCAAAATGCTCATAACTCCATTTTCAGTGCCATCTCCACTCCATAAACCCCAATCATCTGCTGCTCCACCCTAGGCATCCCCAGTCAGCTCCAAAAAGGCCCAGAAACCTAGGCACCCAGCTTCCTATTCCCCACGCCCACCTTAGGACTGTGTTGTGCCCTTAGCACACATGCCCAGTTCGGAACGGGGCCCTCTCTTTTCTTCACCTTGCCAGGTCATTTTGTCGTCGCCTTGTTTTGTGTGCCCCCATCTTGGTGTCCTAGATGGTCAACATGCTTCCAAAGTGTCAACTTAAGCTGACCATATTTCACCCCTTCAATTTTGCTAAGCCCTAGTGCCTTGCGGAGCTTCCTTGGCAGTTTGCTTCTACCAGAGGCCTTGGGGCCTAGCGGGCCCGCCTCGCCGAGTTTCCCTTGACGGGTTTCCTCCGGGTGTTCGCCATCCCATACAGCGGAAGGCTTTCACCCTCCTGAGCCCCGGGAACTGGCTCCTTCTTTGCCGCCTGGTTTAACTTGCACTTGAAATTGGACTACTTTTGCCCCCGCCCGGCCCACCTCTCCAGACTTCTATGACCGGAACTCCGTGTTATCTTCGCTGTTTCCGAACGGCAAACCTGCGGCAGCATTCCATCCTCCGAACCCTGGGTTCCCTTTCGCCGGTGATTTGCAAAATGAACTTTGAAGCGGCCGTCTGACCGTGTCCTTCCGGCCCCCAGACCCTGGACCTCCTACCGCCGTCCAAGATTTAAAACCACTAACCCTCCCGTCATCCGTACAGGCATTAAATGGGTGTATTAAATGCTAATTGGGGTATAAATATCTGGCTCGACTTGTCATTTTCATATGTCAGGTCAGCCAGAGGAAGTCAAAAAGATTTTGAGGAGCCCAATGCCTTCGTCGCCCGCCGCCTTCACGCTTGTTGCCTTCGTTTGCCGATTATTAGTAGATTCGACAACTTCTTTCACCAGAATTCCGAGGTAGGTTTGTCGTCCTCCCTCCCATGAGGTTTTTCATGATTTTGTGCTTGAAATAATGAACAAAATGGGCTAAAAATGCTTTAAGTAGGTAAAACACAACATCTAAAGAACCCATGAGTTCAAATTTTTGAAAAACCTTCAAAACATCCTGAAAAATAAATCCGGAACTGGGCCTTGCCGTCGCTGTTCTTCACGCAGGGCATTCGCACCCTCCGGCCCGGGTCTTCCCATTGCCACAAAACTTAGCTAATAAACCCACCAAACTAAGCAGTGATCCTTTATTGGGCCCCAGCTTACCCCACTCACTTCCACATGTCGCCAGCTGTGGGGACTTAAAAACTTGACAACAATTAAACTCCTCACCTCCGCTGAGCTTCCCAGTTCGCTTCCCACGGATCTATCCTCTGATCCCCAAGGACTGCTGCCTCAACATGCGAGCTAATTTCATCTGCCATTCCGAAATTCGTGGCCCGGCCAGCTTTCATGCACCAGAGTTGAACATAAATTATCTAACTAACATGCCCTCAGCGCCCTGCTCGCGAACTTCTCCACAGATTTCGTATGCTCTTTCGTTGCCAAATGGCTGTCATATAGCTCCTTTCAAATTAATCCCGAATTCTCCATTTTCCGGCATAGATTCAAATAATCGACGAATCTTTGGCGGCTCTTTCTTCACCTGCCCTGAATTCTCCGTGATTTCGTCCATCTTGACCGCGGTATGGGAAAAGTGGATCCGCTCTTTTCACCGTCCGAACCTCTCTTGGATCGCTGAAAGCTAACGAAAGAAACTGACGTACTAAGCTTATGTCGGTTTATCCACCGGCCAGCCTCGACTGGTTCTTCAACGCATCATTTTGCCCTAAACCCTAATGGCTTCTACCTTCCTTTGACCTCCGAACTCGGGAATCCTGGAATTCAATTCTGACCGTTTTTCTCTGCCGCCTTCTAGCTGGGTCCATAAAGCTTCCACCTCGCGGTATCTCCGAAAGGCTCCCCAAAAGTGGATCCAGTCGACTCTTCAATTTCTAAAACTAATCTCTCAATTCACATGCTCACAATTCACCTTCCTATAAGCTCTTTCAAAACCAAAATCTAAAGTCGAGGAAATCACATGATTGCCCTACCCTCGTCACTTCAAAAACAGCATTTCACGAGTTCTAGCCCTCCAATCTTGGCTTATTCCAAAATCCGTCCATTAAATGACTAATGACATCTGGAAGTAAAAGTTTGATTTCATGAATGATATATTGTCTAATTGGATTTCGTCCACGGGATTTCAACTAATGTTCATGCTTTTGTGATCAATTGTGCTCATTATGCCCTTGCTTGCAGGATATAGGGAATCAGGTGTAGGACCCTCGGGGGGAACTGTAGAAAAGGACAAAGGGAAAAAGGCAGGCAAGGCTCCTCGAGGAAAGGAGGACAAAGACCAGATGAAGTACCAATTCCAAGGAGAACCATTACATTCGAAAATCATCACAGAATGGAAAGAAATCACAGATACCAATATCGGTCACGTCGATATTGAAGAATTCAAGCAAAGGGTCAAAATCCACCCTAAGACCGACAATGCCAGACTGATCAGGCAAAGTGGAATTGCTAAAGCTGCAGGCTTCCCTCCGTCCCTCATAGCCCCCGAATTGGTCATGGCTTGTAGGCAGGCATATCAGCCACAGACACGAACAATTGTTGATAGAGATGGAAATATCCTTGCTGACATGTCGGGTGAGGCCATTACAAAAACTTTTCACATCCCCGCCTTTGAAGAAATGGAGGTTCCCACTATAGCAAAGTGTAAAGCAACATGGGACGAGGACCCGATGGGCTACAAGAAGCTAATAAACCAATACTGGCTCAAAGAGAAAAGGGGCAGCATTGTAAAGGTTCCTCAAGAGCTCTTCCGCAGCGACTTCCATGAAGACTACCATGACTTGGTCACCATGCTGAGCAGGGTGATGGGCCTCCCCACTGCTGCATATTTTTAGGAATGGATGGTATATTTCGTAGAGCAGATCCTCCATGGGGATGAGGATGTCACCACAAAAGCCCCATTCTACTGGGGAGGCATAATAAGCGACTGCTTCCATGAGCAGTTCATGAACGTAAAGAAGACCTCCAGGTTCTACATGACCTCCTATCTTGTGTACTCACTGGCTAAGCGGAGGCAATACAGTGGATTGTTTGTGGCACCTAATGAGGAACCAGGTCGAGCACTAAAGGTCTATGACAGGTATCCCCTGTTCCAATTCAAGAACTTCAAGAAAGAATATTGCAGAGTGAACGACGCTTTCATCGGCCACATCATCAGATTACTTGGAGGGGATTTTGAAAGGATGGTCTCTCACAGTGTTTGGGCGTTCTTGAAGCAATACGCCTTCCTATTCATTCAGTACCCTAAGCTCACATATATTCGTGCCCAAGGTTTCATAGGGAGGCCAAATAAGCTGCCCTGGTACCCCAATGACCGGATTATACTATTAGAGCTCTCCCGGCAGCTGCAGCATATGCATTCAGTCCTTGGCGGCAAGCACTTGGCAGGGATCCCTTATCCCTTAGCTTTCGGCCAAGGGATGTACAAATTGCAAACCTCCCAGTGTGCTGGGAATTCTAAGAAGGAATTGGCAGAACACCATTTTCACCTACACACTGCTCGCCCACGGATGGACCAATATGGGCATGTAAGGAAGGCACTAGGACCAGGGTACGCCCATTTGCATCACGTCGAAGACTTTTGGGCAGATTGCCAGGATGACAAGGAGGTGCGCGCAAGGCGCTACATGCGAATGACTGTGTACTTCGTAAAAAGAGTATAATTGTTTCCTATACCTGATCAAGTTGAAGAGGATGAAAGCACCATCATGGACCCCAGGTACAACGCAGTCGCTAACTTGCCGCTGCCAGCAATAGATTGGGATGAGCAGGAGGTCGATGACCTGGACATTATAACCAAGCCAATTCAGGCTCGTACCAAAGAATGGGTTGATGGACAAGTAGCCCGATTGAAGCAACAAGGGGTTGTCCTAACATATGAGGGACTCAAGAGTGAGCCTAGTACTACAGAGGATGTTGTTGCCACAACTTCAACAAGAGGGACATCCAAATCTCCTCTGCTCACAAGATTAAAGAAAAGGAAAGGGATTGAAGCGGAGCAGTCGCCAGAGCCAAAGGTTTATTCCAAAAAAGATTCAGGAGGTTCACCCTTTAAGAGGCCCAAGCGGATGGGAAGCGTAACGGGGCAGCCAACAATTCAAGAAGATCCCCTTCAAGAGGGTGAGGAAGGAAAAACAGATCAGCGAAAACCTCCTCCAGCTCTCCCTATTTCCGCCGCCCTTCCATCTATTTCCCAGGCCATGGTTGCCACATCCCCACCTGCGGTGGATATCTCGGTCCATCTCGCTTCCTCTCCACCAGCTGGGCCCATAATAATGGTTGACTCCTCCTCTACTGCAACTTCTCCGCTTTCCTCCGCCTCCATGTCACCCACTACATCGCTTCCACTGGCAGCAACAACAATATCAATGCCCACACTCACACTATCATCTGAGGCTTCTCGAGGCATATGTAAATGTCCTCTCCTAGATTTCCTCTAAATCTTTGGATCCCACCATCCAAGTTGCCTTAGCGCAAGTCCTCACCAGCACTTCGCCCTTGCAACCTCCAACAAGACCACCAACAATGGAGGCCATGATGCTAATCTCAGAAGAATGGGAGAAGCAGGAGATGGAGACTTCAAAGGAAGTGGAGGAAGAAGTCGATGAGTACAATGAACACCCAAAGTATGAACACCGGAAAATTCATAGGGTGGTCCGCGAAGAAGAAACGGGGTCTTCCGAAAGTGGAGATGAAGAGGAGGATGCAGGTGGTAGAACTATTGTACAAACTTTTGATGATGATTTTGAGGAGGAAATGGCCCGACAATTGAGGGACGATAAAGAAGAGGCAGAAAGGTCACCTCCTGAAGAAGAAAGGCAAAACGATGATAAGGCAGCAGAAAATGTAGAACTCCCTACAGGGGAACAGTAGGAGAATGTATCACCTCCTTATAGAGAAGAAGAAAATGTAGAAGAAGACGAACCTGAGAGTGAGGCTCCAGCCAACAAAAGTCTCAAAATTGAACAGCTCAAAGAGCATGAGCATAAGGATGAACAAGATGAAGAAAGGGAAGGAAAGGAGGTTGAGAGAGAAGAAGGTCCTCGGGAGCAATTGCCTACTAGGCTTCCCATCAAGCGCCTTGTGTTCGTCCAAGACTCCGATGAGGAAGAGGGAGAAGACACTAAAATGGAAGAAAAGGCTCTCAGAGATAAAGAAATATAGATCCGAACAAAGGAGGACGAGGGTGATCGTGAATCGCCTAAGGGAAAATCTGCTATGCCTGAATGGTTGGAAAGACAGCTTGAAAAGAAAACCCCTACCCCAAAGGATCCAAGAGCAAGACTGGAGGCTATCTTAGCCCGAGCACAAATCACAACCAGGAAAGAGAAGAATCCCAAAATCATATCTAAGGTAACGATGGACGCTTCCGGATCCCGAACTGTGCAGGTAGCAACGCCAGTGGTGGGCAAAGAAGGGATGAGCTATAATATCTCCGCCATTGACTTGGGAACAGCTACCAGAGAGCAAAAGGTGGAGCACCTCAAGGAGTTTGTTGCCACGGTGGTGCATTTGATACAGCAGGATAAGGTTTCGAAAGATGAGCTTAAGGCACAGGTAGCTGATTTGACAGCTTACATCCAACAATGGTCTTCAACTAAAGAAATTCCTACCACGTCCACGGCTCCACCACAATTGATGTCCAAGGAACAAATTGATAAGCTGGAAAAGAGAAAGAATTTGGACAAAACTACAAAAGTCATCTTAACAGAGGTTAACAGTCGAAATATGGTATATCACCGAAATGTTTCCAAATGTACCAACAAGTTCCTGGACTTACAGCAGTCTCTCGAAAGCACGAAGAAACTTTGCTCTGACTTCCCGACAAGATAGGAGTCCACCTATCCAAAGATCGAGGCTATCCTCAAGCTGCCAAGCGCGAAATGGGAAAAGGAGCTCGCGCTCAAAAGGGACGATCATTGGCCGATGGATGTATGGAAACGGGACTTTGAGAACAGAAAGATTGGAGCAGGTAATTGATAAAGTGGATCCAGATATTGAGTGGGTCAAAGAGATTAGGACAGATTGCATCCGGTACTTGAAGCTAATGACAGGCTATGAGATGCCCGTTGTGCAAATGGACCCAGATAAAGTAAGGCCTTGTTGTACCCAAAATTAATTTTTTGGCATTCTGTGTAAATTGAGCTAAATCTTGTTAAAATGCCATGTTAAGTCAGTTTTAGGTCAAACCAATCATAGAATCTTGATGGGTTTCTGTCAAGGAACACATGTGCAAAATTCTGAAAATTTGAAAATTAGGGTTTTTTTCCCCTATTTTCAGGGAAATCCTCCGAAAATAGGACCTTCCCAGAAATGATCGAAAA
>VDFB02219150.1:0-10112 GCA_007258455.2 Sequoia sempervirens
AAAGAATCGTAATGTAACCAATGATGGTGTTGTTGACGCCAAAGTTGTCATTAGTGCCCCACGGAAGAACAATCCACCATCCCAACAACAACAACACCAAAATGCCAATCAAAGCAATCGACAAGTCAATACTGTGGTCCAACCATCCCATAACCAAAACACAAACAACATTGATAATCAGGGAGGACCACAGCGAAACAAGTTCTTCCCCAAATGAAAATACACACTCCTTGGGGAACCTGTTGAAGCAATCATGAAAAGATTGGTAGATGAAAAATTGATAACGGTCCCTACACATAATAATTATCAAGAACCATCGGTCAAGCCACCATGGTATAATGAAAATTATCTTTGCGACTTCCACAAACTCAAGGGACACACGACAAACAACTGCATGAGGCTCAAAAATCTAATTCAAGACCTCATAGATGACAAAATCATAGATGTGGAAGCACCATCAGGAAACAAAGATCTCAAGATTTACACGAATCCGATGCCGAATCATGGCAACAAAGGAAACAAAGATCAAGACAAAGGAAAAGGGGCTTATAAAAATGTCAACCACACATACGAGGGTGTTGTCGCTTGTTTAGATGAGTTTTGTGGAGTCATCACCATCAAAGGGGCCCAAGCCGATTATGGAGTCACCACAAGAGGTGGAAAGGTTACCATTGCAGCACCATCCCAACCAAGCAGAAATTCCACATCCAATCCAAGGTCTAACCCTAGTGGCTATAATGTCTTGGATCAATTGAAAAGAACCCCTGCACATATCTCCATCATGGAGTTACTCAAAATCTCATCTGCACACAAAAAGATTCTAGAAGAAGCTTTGGCGTCATCTACTATCCCCGCAGATCTAGATACGGAACAATTCCAAGCTATGGTCGCAAGTATCACCACACCTAACATTCTTACATTTTCTGAACAAGACTTCCCCACACAACCATCTCACAACCGTGCACTTCATCTGGAGGTGTACGTAAATAAAAAGAAAGTCAAGAGAGTCTTGGCGGATGGAGGTGCAGGCTTAAATATTTGCTCCTTAAAGCTTCTAAAGAATTTGAACATTTCAGAGGATTCAATTGACAAAGGAAAAGGCATCACAATAAGAGCATATGATGACCAAGAAAGGGTATCCCAAGGCACCATTCAGCTTCCTGTCCAGGTTGGACCCGCCATCATGCAAACCAACTGTCAGGTCTTGGACCTCGATTTACCATACAACATTCTCCTAGGGCGACCATGGATACAAGCAATGCAAGCTGTAGCTTCAACCTTTCATCAATGTGTGAAATTCACACATGAAGGTCAAGAGGTTACTATCCATGGAGATCCTGAGCCATTTGCCTATTGCAAAAATCTAGAGCCAAAATACTACAAGATCCCGCAAGTACCCAAGAATGATGAAGGCCCATGTAGCATACGTGGGTTAAAACATCCCATACGTGGCCGGAGACACCTTTACCCCATCATCCATGCAGATATCAAAGTCATAATACAAGATGATGGTTGTGGAAACTATTCAATTCCTAAGAATGCTTTTGTAGTAGGAGAGCTACCACAATCTCCTAGATCAAGAGGATGACCACAATCCCAAGAAGCTTCAACATCTCAAGGCTCCTATGAACGAAACCCTACCTTCACAAGTGCAGGAGATCTTGGTCAGGAAACATTAGAGGGGGACCTATCTCATCTCCTCTATCGAGATGATATACCAGCAGTTGAATTACCTATGGACGAACGAAACAGAGGTATGAAGATGATGCTCTCAATGGGCTATAACCGGAACCAAGGGTTAGGCCAAGATAATAATGGGCGTGTAATACCCATTATACCTGAGAAGCAAATAAAAAATCTTGGCATTGGTCATCCTACTCCTAAGGTAACTGTACTTGGTCGAGGTGCCCATGGTAGAAAGAACCGAACGCCTCCTCAGGAATCCGTAGCTACTCCACAATCCTCCATGACTTTAGGAATGCCCACTGATTTAACTGAGTCACCAGAAATAGAATTACCTTTGCTGTTTGAGGATACTAATGTCCTTATGATTAGCACCTTGTCTTATGAGTCTGAAAACCAAAGCAATGAAATCTGATTAGTCTATCCCCAATTGATTGATTACGACCAACGAGGACCACCAATTTTGGACATGTTTGAAAATGATGAGGCGCTCTCAGAATTCATGGGACTTAGGGATGACATTCCATGTGGGGATCATAAGGCAGGTTTTATCATAGAGCTGGATACACATGCATACTATGGAGAAATGATTGAATCCCTCAGTCGCAAAAATAAAAAATTGAGAATAATCTCAAAGTCCTTGAGTGAAAACCACCTTGTGGCACTCTCTGACTCTGAAAAAGTAAAAAGAAAGGACACATCCAATGGTGAAAACCTCTCTGAGGCACCTAAGGATGGGGGATTCAATCTTCCTCTTACAGCTATACACCAAGAAAAGTCAGCTATGCTAGCAGAAAAGTGCAACCCCATCAATCTAGGAACACAAGAAACTCCTCATATTACATTCTACGCTGAGTCATTATTATGCAAAGAACAGGAGGAGTTGGCTACCTTCTTAAAGGAGAGGAAGATAAATTTTGCATGGACCTATGCTGATATGCCAGGATTGGATCCAGAGGTAGTGGTTCATCACTTAGCAGTCTATCCTGAAGCTAAACCTGTAAAATAGAAGTTGAGAAAGATGCACCCACAGATTGCTCTATTAGTCAAGATGGAACTCCAGAAACTACTAGATGTGGGATTCATACGAACGATTGCCTACCCTGAGTGGGTCTCTAATCTAGTACCGGTTTCAAAACCAACTGGGGGCATAAGAATCTGTACGGACTTTAGGGACTTGAACAAGGCTTGCCCAAAAGATGATTTTCCGTTGCCTAACATTGATATGATTGTAGACATGATTGCAGGGCATGAGATTCTTTCCTTGATGGATGGATTTTCAGGCTATAATCAGATAAGAATTGCAGAGGAAGACCAACATAAAACATCTTTCACTTGTCCTTGGGGCACATACTGCTGGAACATAATACCATTCGGCTTAAAGAACGCTGGGGCCACATACCAAAGGGCCATGACATGATCCACAAAACAGTTGAGGACTATGTTGATGACATCCTAGGAAAATCCAAAAAGAGGAAGGATCATATATCGGTCTTGAGTGCTATCTTTGATAGACTAGAAGAATACAAGGTTCGTTTGAATCCCAAGAAGTGTGTCTTTGGCGTACAATCAGGAAAGCTATTGGGCTACATAGTGTCAATGAAAGGCATTGAGATTGATCCGGCAAAGGTGAAAGCAATACTTGAAATGGAAGCTCCTAGGACATTGAAACAACTAAGAGGTCTCCAAGGCAGGCTTCAGTCAATTCGTAGATTCATAGCACAATTAGCAGACAAACAAATTCCTTACTCTCATTTACTCCACAAGGGGGTAACGTACAAATGGGATGACAAATGTGAACAAGCCTTCAAAAAAATCAAGGAATATTTGTTAACACCTCTAGTACTAAGGCCTCCAATTCAGAACAAACCATTGATCCTTTATATCTCAGCAACTGCAGCAGCCCTTGGTGCTCTCCTAGCACAACATGATGAAAATGGAATAGAAAGAGCCATCTACTACATCAGTCGTACAATGGTGGGCCATGAGTTAAACTATACATTCATTGAAAAAGCTTGCCTAGCAGTGGTGTTTGCATCCCAAAAATTCAGACACTACATGTTGGCACACAAGATCAAACTCATAGCTAAAATTGATCCCTTAAAGTATCTTCTTTCAAAGGCAATGCTTACGGGAAGAATGGCTAAGTGGGTAATGATATTATCAGAATATGACATTGAGTATGTGGAGCGCAAGGCAATCAAGGGACAGGTCATTGCAGACCAACTGGCAGATGCACCTATCTATGCGGAGAACCCACTTGTTTCAGAATTTCCAGATGAATCCATTTTCAACATTGACATAGCTACTCATTGGAAGCTATACTTTGATGGATCCTACACACAACATGGGTCAAGAGCTGGTATCTTCTTCATCACTCCACAAGGGGATTGTATACCAAGATCATACAAACTAGCATTCCCTTGTACCAACAACATTGCAGAATATGAGGCTTTAACTATAGGTCTCAGGATAGCAGTACAGTGGAACATTATGGCATTGAAGGTATATGGAGATTCACAGCTTATCATAAATCAAGTGAACAATGAGTACCAAACAAAGGATGATAAGCTAACTCCATACAAAAGGATGGTGGAAAATCTCAAGGAATCTTTTGTTGACATCACATTCGAGCAAGTACCAAGAACCAACAATAGAGCAGCAGACGCAATGGCAACTATTGGATCACTCTTAGAGATCCCTCCAAATGTTCCAAAATATGACTTCTTGGTAGAGCAGCTTCTCGTACCAGCATTCAAGGTACCAGAGTCAGAATTTGTGGGTGAAATCGTTGGTCCAAATGATCAGTGGTACCAAGACATTTACACATACCTTAGGATAGGTATCATTCCCGCCGATTTGCGTTCAAGCCTTAGACGAACCTTTATCAAGAAAGCATCTCGTTTTGTCATTTTAGGAGAAACCCTTTATCGTAGAAGCATAGAAGGAACCTTACTAAGATGTCTTAACCCTGAGGAGGCTTCGGCTGCCCTAACTGAGGTGCACAACGGCATCTGTGGTTCTCATTCGAGTGGCATGACCTTGTCTAAGAAATTGCTGAGGAGTGGGTATTACTGGCCTACCATGGATAGAGAGGCACATGAATACGTCAAGAGGTGTCTACAATGTCAGCAACACGGGGACCTCATCCATGCTCCAGCTCAAGAGCTTCATCCAATCGTCACGCCATGGCCCTTTTCACAGTGGGGACTCGATCTCATTGGGAAAATCACACCCACCTCATCCAACGGCCACAAATTCATTATAACTGCAACTGAGTACTTCACCAAGTGGGTTGAAGCCATACCTATGACCTACATAACAGGAAAGCAGATCTCAAAGTTCATCCTGAACTATCTCATATGCCGCTATGGTGTCCCACAAGCCATTATCTCAGATAATGGGACACCATTCAAAAATCAGGAAGTCCGTGACCTATGTGATAAGTTCAAAATCCAACATCGCTTTTCCACCCCATACTATCCCCAAGGCAATGGCCAAGCAGAAGCTACAAATAAAACCATCCTCAAAATCCTTAAGAAAACAGTCAATGACGCAGGTCATGACTGGCATTTGCAGCTTAATCCTGCCCTTTGGGCTTACCGAACCAGCATCCGCACACCCACTGGTGCCACACCATTTTCCTTGGTCTACGGATCAGAGGCCATCTTGCCCATTGAGATCGAGTTACCATCCCTCAGAGTATCATTGCAAAACCTCATCACGGACGAGGAGTATCGAGTTTCAAGACTGAACGAGCTGGAACTGTTGGATGAGCGACGTTTGGATGCTTTAAACCATCTGCAAGTGTATCAGAATAGACTGAAAAGGAGCTACAACAAGAAAATCAGAAGCAGAACTTTCCAAGTTGGAGAATTGGTGCTAAAAGAGAATCAGAAGAATGTCTTGAACCCAAATGGCAAGGGCAAGTTTGAACCCAACTGGCTGGGACCCTTTGTCATCACAAAGCAAGCTACAAATCGGGGCATATTAGTTATCAACACCTGAAGGGGAACCCCTAAGGAGCCAATGAATAGCTCCCATCTCAAAAAAGTTTTATGCCTAAATCTTTCAAGGTATAGAACCAAAAAATCCAAAAATCATAAAAAGTCCTAAAAATGGTTACTTCGTGAAAACCTCGCAACAAAGCGCCTTGAGTGACAACAAAAAATCAAAATCAAGAAAAAACAAGAAAGAGAAAAAAATCGCGTCCTCTAGTGAAACCAATTCGGTGGCACTTTGGGCAAGTACCTTGGTGAAAACCTGGTAAACAGGCACCTTGTGTAAATAAGCACTCTCCGTCCATCTTGGTCTCTGTGACTTGCTTTGCATCATTCATTCACTCATTGCATATCATCACATTTCACCCTTCCATCCGCATCTGCACCATAGCTTGGTCTTTCGTTTGTGTCATGATTCCTCGTAGAGCTACTCGGCCCACTTAAAAGGTCAGTTTGTCCTGTCTATATTGGAGTAGTCTATCGCTCCACACTGGGGGCACATTCTCATTGGATCGGATTCGTGTATGATCTTAAAATCCTCAAATATCAGAAAATCCAAAAAAATCAAAATATCAAAAAATCCAAAAACATCAGAAAATTTCAAAATCCAAAAACAAGGTCGTCTTGTCGAACTACATCGTCTCTGAGCTTGAACGTAGGCAAGGTTGATCTTTGATCATCCCCCGAGACATTTAGGTCAGTCCTATTGGAGTCCGTCATAATAAACTGACATTTCATCATGTATATCTTCATTTGTAAATCGGTCAAGTTGTCAGGTGAACTACATGGTCTCTGCGTGTATAACGTAGGCAAGGCTAATCTGTGGATCAGCCCCCGAGGCCCCTAGGATAGGTCTTTAGGTTAGTATCTTGGTCAAAATCTTAGAAAATCTCAAAAACATTGGAAAATTGAAAATCAAAACATTGGAAAATCTCAAAAATACCAAAAACAGCCTCAAAACATTGCAAAACTCCAAAAACATCCAAATATTTGAAAAAAATCCATCCGCCTCATCTTGCTTACACTCGCAATAATCAATCATCCATAATAAATCGTCATCACCCTCAACCTTTGGTAAAACAGTCGGAAACAAGTCTAGCAGTCAAAGGTGAAAACTTAAACTGTCAAAATCTCAAGTATAGGTCAGTCAGCAAGCAAGTTGGTCAACTCTTTTCTTATCAATGGCATATAAATCATAAATCAATTTCATCATTGTTTGATAAAAGCTTGTCCTAGGATCCGTTCCGACAATGGGCACTTTTATCAAACCAACCACTTTGGGTAAACAAAACGACGTGTCATTAACATGTCCTAGGATCCGTTCCGACAATGGACATTATCTTTTGGCAATAAGTTTCGACTCCCATCTTTCGAAACATCATTTCTCTCTGCTAACGGTATGAAGAACATTAGTTTGTTTGCTCACTTACTTTATCTTGTTTGATTTATCTCATGGTGCTCATTCCAAGGACCTCTCGATGATGTCCGAACGAAGGATTTAGAGAGATAGGAATGGGGCAACGATCATTATCTTTTGTCTGCTGTGCTTGTTGGATATCTTTGTAATATAACCTTGGTCATGCATGTTTTTGTTTAGTCTATAGCAAGGGTGTTTTAAGTTTCTTGTTGACCACATAGAAAGGCTCGCCTTCCTATGTTTTGGTTTGAGATATTTGAAATATCTGAACTATTTTCTAGACAGGGTTTCGTATGTCAGGTGTGAACAAGAATACTCCTATCCGATTTGTCGAGTCAAAGTCCATCACACTAGGTACAATGCCATCCTGGTTCTCGATACCTTGATGCATCGTACTGCGTGTATTATCAAACATAAGGAAATCTTGCCCTTTGAAAATCCCAACTCCACGGAAAGTAGTCATCACCATTTGCATGATCATCTCATTCTTTCATTCTTCTATCACATTCTTCTATCTTTACTAACATTTCTATCCCAATTGGTACATGAAGCTACCCACAGCTAATGAATGTCCATTCATCTACATCAACCACTCCTCTCACATTTTATTGCGATTTTGATTGGTAATTGGCATTCCCATTCAACATCTCGAGGGGGCAATATACCAGTGCAATTCTTCTCACTGGGGCAATAGTGGGGCATTTGAAAAATCAGATTTTTTTTTATTTTGATCATGACAAGATCATTCTTTGAATCAATGCAACAAGTACATTGCTTCAAAGAGGGGAAAAATGTAGACATGCAAAATGTACAAGTTGACATTGCGCATCTAACTTTGATCTACTAACATTGTTTCTTCCTAAATCATCCCTCAGTCTAACTGTTTAATCAAATTCCCCTATCTGATTAAATTCATCAATATTCGTTTCTTAATTAAATAAATTATTTTGTCTAATTAAGTCACTTTCCCTTGTTAATTAAATCAATTCATCTGATCTAATTATCCCTATTTAATTAAATAATCAATTTATTTGATTAAATCTCTAAAGTCTATTCATAAATTAAATAAATTAAAACCTTTTATTTAATTTAATCTCGTACTATCCCTTTTAATTAAATAAATCAAAATCTTTATTTAATTCATTCTTATCATATTCCTCCTCTCTTTTGATTTAAATTAATCCAAAAAATCTAAATCAAATTATCAAATCAAATTTAAATATCCCCTTAAATTAATCAAACTCGACACTTAATCCTAATCACTCAAATCCTCTAGATTTTGCAACTCTGTACAATTAAATCATTTATTTGATTTAATAATTCTTATTTTCATTCAAAAGGCATCTAAGGGAATATTCCTCAAATTTGAAATCTCCCCCCAAAAGGATTTGTCCATCCAACAAAGCATTTAAAGCTCTTACATTGTCTCTTACATGTCTCCCACTTGGCATTTAACTCATTTTTCATCCCCCCTAAACATGTCATCTCATCAAATTCAAATTTCAAACTTGCACAATCCTCAAAACTTGCTCAACCTTCATCCTCTCACATGTTGACAAGTGGCATTATATCATTGGCTGAATCTTTGTCCCACATTGATCAAATTTGGACATCTCTTCAACTTATCATTCTATAAATACAATGCTTCACCATTCATTTTATCATCCACATTTCAAGCAAAGTTACTATGCTAAAATACTTAGCAATTCTCATCCATCTCCTTGAATCATAGCTAGGTTTTTTTTTGCAGATTTTAAGCTTGGAGCATACATTCAAAGTCTTCATCAAGTGGATCAATCATCTTCAATCAACATTTGCATTCAAGGAGTTGGGAAAGGGCAAATCTCCACACACCTATTTGCACCAATTCCCTCAAGAGATCAAGAGTTTTCTTGCATTAGATAGGATTTAATTGTTTCATTTGTGTTCTTCATTTTCATTTCTTGTCTTTTGCAAATTTCAAATGGATTTCTTGAGGAATCATTGGTTTCTAATCTTGTGTTTGATCTAATTGTTTGCATGTTTATTGTGTTTTTGCAAGGTATAGATTCAAATGGTTCACAGTACCTTCTGCCCCTGCCCGAGTTCTCAACTTTTCACTTCCCAAACTCCTAACTAGGTCCTAAAGCTCGCCTAGGGTTTGGTGTTATGACTTCTTGCTTGGCTCCTTGTATCTCCTAGTGCTAGGTATTTACAGAGGTGTGGCTCCCCCTCCATATCCTATTGGTCTCAGGAGATTCCCGTGGACAGAGATCATGGGGGAGCCATGAGAAATGAAACTAGACTGTCCAATACCAAGAAAAGACTCTACAACCTTAAGCAATGATCACAAAACACTAACCTAACTCAAAGAATCTTGACTACAGGAGGAAATACACTCTATAACATTCAAAAAACATATAAACAGTGAGTAAATTGTATATACAATGGCTTTTGTACGACTGTCTCCCAAGAACTCAGATGAAACACAAGAAACACAGTCTTTCCTATACCCTGCACTGCAAAACTTAACTAAAAATGCCTATATTCAGATTCAATAACTATTTACAAAAGTAAAGATACTAGAATATATTAAATGAACTCTGTTCCAATACTAAATAAAGGCACGTAGATCATATACATCCCTGTTCTGAAAACACACGGGGTTTTCAAACACAGAAAATATACAGAAAATCTGCTCACTGTTTCTATTATTCACTCCAAAATTTCATTACAATCCAAAATATCTACTATCTACGAGCCATTACATTCATTTTGATGCCATATCCACAGTTTACGGGCAGTTGATCGGCATTTTCCCTGATTTCAAGGGAAACCAACAGTTAGGTTGCATGCAAATGTGCAATATCCTTGCAACTTCGCCACCACCCTACATTTTAGGATCTCCAACACCTTGTTTCCAAATCAAACACCTCCCTAACTCTCCATTAGCATCTTCTACCAACGAGGATTTGTTAAGCACACACATAAAGCTTCATATCTTAACATATGCTGTCCAAATCTAAATAAAG
>VDFB02219152.1:0-18291 GCA_007258455.2 Sequoia sempervirens
AAGGAAAAATAGGGGAAAACAAAAGAGAATATTTACTGTACCATGAAAACACCCAGAAAATAGAAAATAATTAACCTAAAGCATAGAAGCACTTATTGAAAACATAAACCTAAACTAATATGTACAATAAAGGAACTCCATCAGGCTTGAAAATAGGGCTTAAGGTGTATCCCATTAACTAGGATAGGAAGCACTTCCCATTTTGTTGTAGCTAGTTGATAAGCATTGTGCTCCTTGCAGTCTCTGATAAGGAATGGGTCTGTCCACATGTTGTCAAACTTGGTGTGATGGCCTGGTCTACTTTTCAGAACGTCCCATTTGAGCACGAGGTCTCCCACCTTGAAAACCTTTTTTGTAGCCTTCTTGTCAAATGTTCTTTTCATTTGGAGTTGATGATACTCCAAAGCTTTCATTGCTCTGTCCCTTGATTCTTTGAGCTCCATGAGCTCTGCATACCTCACAGACATGGGGTCCTATCCCTCAAACATCTCTAACTGGTGAACAATGTCTAGAGCTAGAAGCTCCACAGATAGAGGTAATCTAGCCTCTTTTCCATAAACTAACATATACGGTGAATTACCAATAGATTTCTTAGGAGTCACTTTGTCTGCCCAAAGTGCATACTTTAATTTAGTGTGCCAAGTCCTTTGATTATCCTCCATTGTTCTTTTGATAATACTAATGAGGTTCTTATTTGTGCTTTCAGCTAAACCATTACCCTGAGGATAATAATTTGAGGATGTATTCAAATGAATTCCATGTTGAACAGCCCAATCATTTAATCTTAATCCCACAAATGCAAGAGCGTTATCAGATATGATAGAGTCAAGAACTCCAAATCTGGTGACTAATCTTCATAGAAGCTCAAAACTGAAGAATCCTTTGCTTCTTTCAAAGCCATTGCTTATGTCCACCATGTGAAATAGTCTGTAGCTGTGAGCACCCACTTGTGACCCATACTAGATGGTTGATTTATTGGCCCAATGAAGTCAATGACCCATCTCATGAAGAGCTGCTCCACTTGAATTGGATGCAGAGGCATAGCAGGAAACTTTTCCTTTCCTGAAAATAGAGCACATTTGATACACTTTCTTGACCAAGCATATGCATCTTTGAACAAGCTAGGCCAGTAGTAACCAGCTCTCATTATTTTCCAAGCAATAGTTCTTGGGGCAAAGTGACCTCCCATAGCTCCATCATGAAACTCATGAAGTACCCTTTCAATCTGATCACTATGAATACATCTTAATAGAACACCATTTAGATCCCTTTTAAAAAGAACATTATTTACCAGCACATAGAGTATGGGCTGTAGTCTAAAGTATCTTATTTTAGCCCTGTTTAATCCTAATGGGCATTCACCAGTTTGTAGAAATTGGGTCATATGTTGAACCCAATTAGTTATCCCCATAGGCATATCATCTTGAGCATTCTGAAACTCATTTGTACTAGTAAGCACAACATCCTTTTCTAATTCAGTTTTACTGCTTGACCCTGTAGCAAGCTACTCACAAAGATATTTACCTCTAACCAGCTTGGTGATCTTAATATCTGCATCATACTCCATGACCTTGGTGACCCACCCTGCTCTTTTTTCATTCAAATCTTTGTTCAACAGAAACTCCTTCACACTTGAGTGCGCCACCAGAATATGAATCTTATTGTTTGACACTAGAGGCTTAAACTTCTTTAGGCTTCTGATAATGGAAAGAACATGTTTCTCAACAAAAGTATACCTCTCCTCATAATCAGTAAGTACCTGGCTAAAGAAAGCTATGGGCTATTCTAAGTGATCACTATTTTTCTGAACCAGCATGGCAGAGATTGAACTACTACTACCAAAAGCATACAAAAAGAAGTCTTTAGAGAAATTTGGATTTACCAATGTCGGAGCTGATGCCAAAGCTTCCTTGATTTCTTCAAAACTACGTTTTTCCTCTCCAGTCCAACTGAAAACTGCATTCTTCTTTAACATAGCTATTAAAGACTATAACAGGTTTGCAACATCTGGGATGAACCTTCTCAGAAAGTTGATTCACCCCAAAAAGCTCTACAAACCCTTCTTGTGACTGGGTAATGGCAACTCAAGTATGGGTTTAACTCTTTCAGGGTCAATAGTAATTCCATCATTTGATACTATATGGCCTAATAATTTCCCTTCATGAACAAAAAAGATGCTCTTTTTCAGATTGAGAGAGATACCAAACTCTCTGCATTTTTTGAAAACTTGCTTAAGGTGTGACAAATGTTCATTAACATTCTCAGAATAAACTATGATGTCATCTAGATAAATCAGCATAATCTTATTGATCAAACTTTGAAATGCCATGTCCATGGCCCTTTGAAACATGGCACCAGCATTAGATAAACCAAAAGGCATCCTTTTGTATGCCATGGTGCCCCACTTAGTTGTGAAAGTAGTTTTGAACTGATCTTCGTCTTTAACCAACACTTGATTATAGCCCGAAAAACCATCTAACAAGGAAAATATCTCAGAACCAACAACTACTTGCAAGATTTGTTCCGTGGAGGGCAGCGGGTAGTGGTCTTTCAAAGATGCTCGGTTAAGATCCCTGAAGTCTACATAGAGTCTTATCTCACCATTTTTCTTCCTAACTGGTACAAGGTTAGAAACCCATGAAGTATGCTTAATAGGAAAGACAATACCCCCCTCAACTAATTTGGTCAACTCTTTAACCATTAAGGGCTCAAGCTTAGGATTCAAGGGCCTTTGTTTCTACCTTACTGGCTTAACATTAGGCTCTAACTCAATTTTGTGCTGAGCAATATGGGGATCAAACCCTTTCAAATCTGAGTATCCCCAAGCAAAGACATCATGAAATTCTTGGCATAAAGAAACAAAAGCTTGTTTATCTCTATGTGAACAAATTTTGCCTATCTTAAGAAGCTTACCTTTGACAATCTCCAGTTCCTCATAATGCTCTTCTTTGATTTGCAAGCCAGCTTTACCCCTTTTAAGCTGATCATCAGTACTAAAAATTGACTCTAAGGTAACAAGACCTTTGGGTAACTTATTTGTCCTTATTTTTATGATTTGATCATCATACTGTTGCTTAAGTTTTGCTTGATTCACCATGGAGAACTAATCTTCCTCGAGCAAGAAAGAAAGGATCTGCTCATCATTGTCAAAAACTTGCTAGTGAATGTTGTTATCAGGAATTGATGGTCTGACCACAACCTTCACATACTACTGTACTTTCTCTTTTCTAATGTCACCTGGAATATCAAATTGTGCCCCAATGGCTGCAAGCCTAATAGCATGCTTGTTTTGATTCCTTGAAATAGATACTAAATTAAAGGCATCAAATTCCTTAAGCATGTTCCACACTTTGTTTTTATAAGAATTTAGTGTGTCATTTTTAGCCATATTCAGGCCTCTTATTTGATTAACAATTAACTCGTTGTCCCCATATACTTTCAAGTGGGTTATTCCTGTCTTCCTTGCCCACTCAAGACCTTGAACAAGGCCCTCATACTCAACAGTGTTGTTGGAGCACGCAAAAGAAAAATGGAAAGCAACATAATACCTATCACCTTGCAGAGATACAAGCATTGCACCTCCTCCAACGCCATTTTTGCTTATTGAACCATCAAAATACATCTCCCATAATTCATTATGCTACTCGAACTGACTTTCTACACTTCTCTCAAGATTTGGCATTTATGTCCCAGCTTCATGCAATATATAATTGCCCAGATCAACATCCTGAATAAGCTCATTTGGATTATCAACCATGTTCTCAACTGCCCATTCATTGAGGAGTACCTCTGGTACACTCACAACTTGTAACTCTTGTGCTGCAACAAGTTCAGTATCCTCTAAAATAATAGAATTAACATTTATAGTAGATGGCACATAAGGTTCGATGTGATCTTTGGCAAGGGACTCAGAAGTTATAGTTACCTTAGTACCATACCTAGTCCTAAAAAGAATATGGGACTAATCTGAAGATAAATACCCTCCAATTTTATCCATGAAGTCTCTAGACAGGCATAGAGCAAAAAATGGAGGCAAATCTATGACCAACACATCTTGTGGGATTGAAAAGACACCAGGTGCGTCATGCGAACCAGGACACTTCAGCTCACCACTTCAGTATTCTTGTTCCCATATTAGAATGCTCACTTTTCTAATAATTTGACTGACAAACTATGGCAAATTGCACCGTCTTTTGGCATTACAGAAGCACTTCAACTTACTACCTCATCGCCACAATTGTACCGAACCTACGACTACCACATAAACAAAGGCTACGCCAGAAGGAAGGGTTGAAACTTTCAACCACTTTTGTTGTATTGACCTGTCAAAGGCAAAATTGGTTAAAACTGACTTTGCTTGGCCTAAAGAGACTTCATTTGGAGGATTCAAACTAACTAGATTTGATAAGGCTAACTGTAACAAATTGATTTGACTAGAGATTGCTAAACAATCCCACATCAAAATTGAAATATTCATCTTTTTCATACTTTCAACAATAATGAAGACCTCTCCCATTTGCTTTTGAGCTCTTTCGCTGCAACATGACCAGAGTTACTTTGGCATGAGACCGAAATTATCGCAAAGGCATCACCACCATTTCCTGTGCTACAAATACCATGTGAAACATTGGTTGAATAGACCGCTTCAGCTCCACTTTCCTTCATGACACGCTTGTTCCAATCTCAAAACCTCTTCAGCTTCAGTATTACGCTGCTTCGCTTGGAATCGCATCATCACGATTTCACTCCCGCAGGCTATACTAACCCGGGCTGGGAGAGGAACAGAGATCGCTCTTCCGGCTCACAATCTCGCTGTTGCGGATCACTGCCTCCGCCAAAAGTCTTATACCTACTGCCGCAGAGCTGGAACAGGCTCAATGCTAACCAGAACATGGCTGGAACATAGGCCATGGTTCGCTGCCAAACGTACCTTGACAGACGAGAACAAGCTATTTGACAACACTAATTGGAGCTGAATTATAAGCCTGAAAAGGTCTTGTAGCAACATTTTGTCTTGAGCCTTGGTAATTGGCTTGATACTATTGTCTATTACCTTGATATGCTTGTTGCTGGCCTGAATTCTGCTACTGATAAGGCCTACTATATGATTGCTGCTTCTCTAAGCTTACAAGCTTGTTACCAAAAGACTACAATAGACTTTTGATTTCCTGTAACTCATTTGGAGAATCAGAAGCAGCATTTTCTTGTATTACAACAACTGGAATGATAGCTGGTAGAGGTGTGAAAGGAGGTATTTGCAAAGGAATGTTTGCATGAATTTCTAGAAATATAGGCATTGGAGGCCTAGGAGCGAGTTTACTAGCTTGTATAAAGCTATTCTCAACTCTGATTGCTATTTCAAAAGCATTTGGCAAAGACACTCCTCCCATTGACTATATCATGACAGCTATATTGCTGTTCAGAGCCCTCAAAAAGTATAAAAATGCATATTCTAGAGGTGGCCTCACCATTGCAGGGATTCTATCCCAAGTTCTTTGAAATTTGAAGTTGAAGTCATTCATTTTCTCTTGTGGAGCCCTCTTAACTAGAGTCAATTGTTCCAATAGAGACAAGTTGTCAGACCTGTCTTGAAATTGTTTCTACAAATTATCTCCAAATTCGTCCCATGTTGCAATTGAATTAACTGGTAGGCTCCTATACCATTGCATAGCTCTTCCCTTTAGTGAAGCAACTAGTAATCTCACTGCAACATCCTCTTGGGTTATGTGATGGACTCCGCATAACAAAGCGACATCTCGCATGTGTTCAATCGGCGTAGTTTGATCTTCTCCCGTGAAAGTTGGCAGACTCTTCAAGGCTGCCATTGGAATGTCATTATGCTGTGCCAAATTCAATGGGCTCCCTCCATCAAAAGAAACCAAGGGTTGATTCCTTGGAGCAGCCATTGGAGGTGGCTGAGGTGGATTTACTGGTGCAGCAAAATGAGATCCCTTAAATGGAGGGGTAGATTGAGTTCTTCTAGAATAGATAACTGTTGTTCCTTGCTTTTCTATTGCTCTGCCTTGTCTTCTTGGTGGTGACAGCTGCAAATATTCAAAAGGACTAGAGCTACTTCTTGTCCAAACTCTTCTCATAAACTGAAGAAGGCACTGATTCTAAAATTCTTTATCTCTACAGAGTCGCCAAGTATGCACAATTGAATTTTGTAAAGCTTGGGACTTGCTGGTCGCATACCAAACTAGCAGTTCAATCTAGTTCACTGTCCCACCGGGCATGCCAAAATTGTTATCTATTGAAATTGCACCCTTGTTGAAGCTGATGTTCAACACCTCAGTGTAAAATTGGAAGACCTCTAAAGATATGGGTTTCTTGCAGACAGAGGTCAACCTCTGGAGAAGGCTAGCTTCATTTGTGTTATCACCTAAACTACTAATTCTTTGAAGGGAAAGGGAGAAGGAAAATGCATAAAAATGGAACTAAACTATGGTGATACACCGCATTGGTAGGAAATCATGAAATGAAACAAGAAGAAAACACACTAGGAAACTTAATTGCTACTATTTCGCATACTCAAAAGAACTTCTTTTAGACTTATGCATCATTCTTAACAGGTTTGATTTACATACACATCTTAAGAAGGAAAGATGAAATTCACAACTTTAAGGCATGAGTGCAGACTTATAAAACACAGTTAAAGACTTGCATAATAAACAAAAAGGTAAAGAAATGAAGGTAGTACACACATGAACACTAGTTTCCAAGGTAAACTCTGTATTGTATTCCATATTCTAGTTGAGTTACAAAAAAACATACATTTAGTCGAGAAAGGATTGATAAAAATCACTAACTCTTTTGAGTGTATAATCTGAACTGTCTATAAAAAGGCAAAAAATGCCTTATATATCAAAATGTGTCAGCCCCTTAGGGCTTACAAAATATTAGGGGCTCAAAAAAAACTGCCCCTTAGATTTTTGATTGAATTCCTAGCTACACCCTACGTGTCCATGTCGGTGTGTAAGATTTCCTTCAAGGGAAGCCTTCTTGATCTTTCTGCGACCACCGCATTCACTTTTCTTCCTCGTGTCAATCTTCGAACCTCCCTATCGAGCGCCTTCAATGCTTCTAAGCTTAGAATAGATACACGTTGCTTTTCATCTTGTTGATGTTCATTAGACTACCACGGCTCACTTTTAGACCTCTCAGATTGGTCGAGTAAACTCCACACAGCCACTTTGGGCGGTCAAAAACTCCTCTTGCAGAATCACATCTCCGCGAGACATTGAAAGTGTTTCACCAATGCAATTATGTCCTTCTGAAGCTATCGGCATATGATGGAACTCTCATCGAGAGTTCTTATCGAGCCACCAAAGTTATATCGAAGTCAGCTTTGTCATCTCTCAAAACATTGGCAAAAAACCACCGAGTTGGCGGGATCTCATAGTGATGCTAGATCCTTCTACCCGGGCTCATTCTGTATCGGTCAAATCCTTCTTTGGTCAGTGAGACCTCTCACTGAGCTTCCTCTTTTCTGCTTTTCCTTTTCATTTCACCATCTCCCTGAGCTCCTCCTTAGTCGGCAAGACACCTGAGTGTCGGTGAGACGTTTTACTGAAGGCAAAATGTTACCTTGAGGCCCTTCATCTTTGGCAGGAGTTGATTGATGTCACCCCGAACGCACTCCATTCTACCAAGCTCTTCATTTCTTTCAGAAAGACTCTAGCAAGTCGGGAAGATTTCATAGCGAGGTCTTATAGTCAGGCCGATACCTGCTTCAGTCGCTGAGACCGCACCATGTCGGCAAGACACCACTCCGATGGCTGGAAGCTAGACCGATGTCTTTTATGTCGGGGAGACCCTCTATTGGTCTCCGAGACCTTCTGCCTTGTCAGATCTTTCTCCTCGAGCTGGTTTCCCTTCGGCAAGACTTCAGTTGGTCACTGGGACCTCATGGTGATGGCTTCAACTCTTGGCTATCTCTTTTGTTGTCAGTGAGACACTGGCAAGTCGGGAAGACTTCATAGCGAGGTCTTCTTATCTTTCGGTGATGAGCTATTTTCTCTTCGGTCAGGGAGACATCGCAATCTCGGTGACACCTTAGGGTGAAGTCTTCAACTCTTGGTGAGATTAGCATGCTTTTGGAGAGACCTCCTGAGTCAGGAAGACCTCACCGCGACCTCAAAATGTTACATTGAAGACATCCCCCAGGTCAGCAGGACATCCACAGGTCGTTGAGACCTTATGTTGAAGGCCAAATCCTTCGGCAAGCTCCTTTCCTTTTCACCGAGATTTCCTTGTCTTTCATTGTGACTCCCACCAGTCGGGAAGACATCTCCCCGAGCTTTAAAACTTTGGGCGAGCCTATCTTATTGTCGGCAAGACTTTTCTTTATCACCCAACCCTCACACCGAGGTCCTCTCTTTCTATTGAGCTATTCACTTTACTGTTAGTGAGACATCACTGAGTCAGGGAGATTTCCTATCGAATTCACAAGATTATGCCGAAGCCACATACTTTGGTGAGACTTTGGACAGTCGCCAGGACCCCATGGCGAAAGCCCCAACTCCTGGCGATCCTAGACGCTTCCTCGGTGGGACCCCCATTTGTTCACAATAGTCATCAAGATGCTTTGGTCAGGGAGACCTCCTTTGGTCGGCAAGAGGCTGTGCCGAAGGCACCTTGCTTTGGCGAGGGTTCATTTCACTTCACTTTAGCAAGACTTCATCTTATTGCCGAGACCTCCTAGCGAACTCAACTCCTACGCCGAGAGTCTCCAGAGTCGGGGAGACCTTTTTACTTCGGCGAGACCCCACAGCGAAGCTTGCTTCCTTTGCCGATGCCGACTCATTTCGGTGAGACCTCCCCACATTTGGTAGGACCTATGGTGAAGCTCAACCACTTCCTCTGGCTCAACATCCTTTGGTGAGACATCATGCCTTCGGTAAGACACAATGCCGAAATGAAATTTTCTTGGTGAGGTCCTTACTTTCTCTTTGGTTGAGGAGAAATTTCTATCTCGGCAAGACCATTTGCTGAAGCTTGCTCCCTAAGCCGACACCGCTTTGCCATGATGATTGTCAACGAGACATTTGTTCCTCGGTAAGACCTTACGGCAAAGCCAAACATCATACTAGGACCTCTGCTTTTCAAACATTATCGGCGTGACACCTTGTTGTCACCGAGACCATATGTCGAAGGCACCTCGTATGCCGAAACCTCATCAAGTCGGGGAGACCTCATTAGTAACCTAGACCGTATGCTAAAAGCACATCTTATTCCAATCCTTTCATTTCGGTATGACTCACTCATTCGGCCATACCCTTGGTGAAATCATCCTATTTTGGCAAATGCCTCAACTGTCAGTGAGACACCTTCTGATCACCGATACCATATGCCGATGAGAACCTACTTTTTCGAGAGCACAACCTTTTCTGTCGACAAGACTTGCTCTCATCGGTAAGATGCTATGCCGAATATGAACCTTCAGTGACCCTCTTATTTTCTTCATTGTCGGCGAGACTCGACCCGATCGGTAAGACTTTAGACCAACGACGAATCTCATGGCGATGATGTCTTCACTCAAAGAGGGCTCCCTTTTTCGGTGAGACATACTCAAGGTCTTGGCGACTCTTCTCCTTAGAGGATTTTCATGCCAAACCTTAACAAGGTAGGTTCCCAAACTGAGTTCCCTATGACCTAGCATCAGATTCATGACTTTTGCCATTGTGCAAATGCTTCATTTGGCCTTCTTGAAACTCTGTCACATGATTTATCCTGCTTGATTGAGCCCATGGGTGAAAATTAGGTAACAATTACTAACCCTAATAATCAATTACAATGCTTTATATACATCCAAAGATCCAGAAACATCCACATTGGCCGAAAGATTGCTTGAATCTCCAATTAAATAAAATGTAATGTGTGCATGCATATGCCAACCTCAAATTTCAATTACTCCTTGGTGAATGCATGAGATGAAGTATGGACCTAAATCAAGGTCAAGGACACCCCATAGAACAAATTGAATCATGCCATCAAGTTCCACAAGATACAAAAATGATCCACAAGTGATCAAACTAGCCATTAGATAAGAAAATTATTCTGGTGCCAGTTCAAGAAACTACCACACAATTCAGAAGCGATAACTTGCCGAGAAATGAACCAATCACGCTCAAATTTTGAATTAAGGTAAATGAACATGTCCACAATGTAAAATTAGATCCATAAGGTCTAGTGAGAAAATAGGAAGAATTACCAGATCTACCAACTTGAACTGAACAAAATCTTGAAACAAAAAAAACTGGAATGAAAATATTTTTTTGGGTGATGCAATATTTCCATGACCCAAGGATGCTCCTACATCAGACACCCTTGGTGAGAAAATATGTTCCATGAGAGGAACTCATGAAAATCAAATTGGATTTGGGATGTAAATCCCATGCTCATTCTTGATCGAAATGTCTTCTCTATCTGCACTTCTCTTAGCCCTAACCTCTCTTCTTTCCTTTGTCAAATCCTACAACTCCTTCTTCTCTTTACCTTCCCCCCTGCCTCATTCCTACACAAGGTAGTAAGGGACATTTATCACCACTCACCTTATTCCACCCATATGATCTACCTTTTCTACTAGACTTCCTTTTATCTACCATTTTATCTGCAACCCAGGTCTTTTGCTGCATAACTCTTCCTTTATACTCTTCTCGTTCCATCTCTCTTCCAGATTTAACCACAAGGTTCTTCTTCAAATTCATTCCATCCTCTAGTACAACCCCCACATCTTGCTTTTCAGCACCACAACTCTTCACAAGAGTCAAGTTCCTCAATTCCTCTTCATTCAGCTGGGAGATGAAATAAACCATCGACCACATAATGGGTTGCTACGGATAAATATGAAACAACACCATCAAGACTACGGGGTGCTGCCCAGCCAAACAGCGGCGTAACTCATCAAACAGGAGCGAGCTGAAGGAACAATCACGGGAAGAATGAACGTCGTAAAGACAACGGCAAACAACTCCATGCGAATCATCATGGCTGTTTTCCGGTAACCATGAACAACATACCAGCCGCCTCTGGTGCCACCGGTGGAAGGAGGTTCTTCGCCGTACGCCATGGAAGTATCAGCACCTCTTCCGCTCGCCACTATCCAGAATACTGAATAAGATCATTCCTTTCATGGGACCATCGCTCGCCCAGTTGCGCTGCAGGATTATGCGCCACCGATTCCGGCAACGGTGGATCCGCCAGGACGCTCCAGAATGCAATACGGTCATTCGTTCTCTTCCGCTTGACATTTCGCAAAGATGCTATTCCCTCGCGCTTCCGTTAAAGTTGGCACTTCCGCTGGTCTTTGATTCTTTGTATACATCACGCTTCTCCTTGTTGCTTTTATCCCTCTTGGGGGATTATTCTATTGTCATTTCTTCACTTTGTCTTCTGCCTTTAGAGCATATTGGTAAGAATCTTCAATTGTGGAAATCCTCAACATACTCATCTCATCCTGAATGTTAAATCTAAGGCTATTTATATACCTTTCCACCTTCTCCCTAGTCATCTCTCAGTGCCAAAATCTGATTGTCATATTGTAAAATTCCTCAGCATACTCATTCAAAATCATGTCCTTTTGCTTTAGGTTTTGCAACCTCTTAAACAACTCCAACGTATAGTCTTCTGGAATAAACTTAGCCTTTAGTCTTGCAACCATTTTCCTCCACTAAGTGATTCTTGTTTCACCATTCTCCACTCTATCTTTCTATAATTATTTCCACCATAAAGCAACATGTCCTTTCAACTTAGTTTTGTGCCAACCTAACCCTTAACGGGTCTCTAATATCCTCAAGCTCAAAATAGTCTTCCAACTCTCATATCTATTCTATCAAGTCTTCTGGATTTAATGTACTAGAGAAGTTAGTAACCTCCAACCTATGACTTTTACTTACTTTTGTCACTTCTCTTAACAATCTCTCCTCTCTCTCATCTGTCGACCCTTCAGCCTCTTCAATCTCAAGTTCTTCTGCAGCTTCATATTCATCTTCTGGTTTAGGGTTTCTCCTTAATCCACCCAAGGTATTCCTCATCTCATTCCTCATCTCATTCCTAAAGTCCATCATCTACTCCATTCTTCTAGGGTTCATCCTTCTTGGTGACATCTCTTCCTTTGCTCAGGTGCAACTGCCTTAGCTCAATGATCTGACTGCAAGGTTCCAATTGCCTCTCTCTTGGAAATCTATTGAAAACACTTATAGCTTGCCTCAAATTGGTGCTCTATTCACTCAAGGAATTCCACAAGGACCACAACCCACTCAAGGTTCACAACTGGCTCTCATCTCAAGATTTGTAGGTTCACAACCAACTCTCATCTCAATATTCATAGGTTCACAACCTGCTTTGATACCATCTTATGCAACCACGGTTGGAGGGTCCTCAAAGAGAATAGTCCAGACCATGTAGCAAGAGTCACACACCAAAGTAGCACATAAAATGGAAGAAAATACCAATTCAAACATTCTTATTATCAAAAAATTCAAGTACAATTGTCTAGCAACATTCGGGCTTACAGATTTGACTCATAGGCTTGATTACATGCTCAAAATACCATCTTCCCACATGCTCCTCAATGTGAGCAAAAATACTACATAACATATCTTTCTTTCTCTAATCTCTAACTATACTTTTCTTACTACTCCTAATGATCAGTTACAATGCTTTATATACATCTATGTCGTCCCAAAGATTATTACAATCTCTGATTAAAGAAAATGTAATGTGTGCATGCATATGTTGGACTCAAATTTGAATTACTCCTCAGTGAATGAATAAGATGAAGTGTGGACTTAAATCAAGGTCAAGGACACCCCATAAAACAATTCAAATCACACCATCAAGTTCCACAAGATACAAAAATGATCCATAAGTGATCAAACTAATCGTTAGATAAGAACATTATTCTGGTGCTAGTTTAGGAAACTACGACACAATCCAGAAGCGATAACTTGTTGAGAAATGAACTAATCATGCTCAAATTTTGAATTAAGGTAAATGAACATTTCCACTATGTAAACTTAGATCCACAAGGTTTGGCAAGAAAACATGAAGAATTACCGAATCTACCAACTTGAACTGAATAGAAGCTTGAGACAAAACAAACTGGAATGAAATTTTTTTTTGGGTGATGCAAGATTGCCATGACCCAAGGATGATCCTACATCAAACACATTCACATTAGGTCTTAGACCCTTATGAAACATTAAGAATTCTAGGATATCTTGTAAAAGTGTTGTGAAGTGTTGTATCCCACTTTCACACTTTTCTAGTACCCTTTCATTATAATTCACTTAAATAACGACTTTTCATCACTTACTAAGTCTTATTTCAAAGTGTTGTAAAGAGTTTTAACTCTCACACTTTTCTAGGCTTTTCATCACTAAGTTGACCCTTTCTTATGTTTAAATGACCCCTTAATGCACTTTGCAACCCTACTTAAGTGTATTTTTAAATTCCCATTAAACATCATTAAATACACTTTAATCCCTGACACCTAGTAAAATTTCCCTAGTGGGACCAAGACACCACTTGGGACGACTTAGTCCCACTAGGCACAAAAATCAAAATTGTTTTAAATTTCTGGTGATATTTTATTCTCTTAACCTTAAGGTCAGCCTATGATGTGTTATTTTTTGGGAAAAATTGTAAAATCAAATAAAAATAAAGGGTTTTTCTCTCATTTTCACCCCCCATTCATTTTCAAGCAACCCATTCATTCACTTAATCATTCAAGAAATTATCAAGCATTCACTCAAGCATCCTAAGTGTATACACCTAAAAATGGTCTGGATAATCTAATTAATTAAATACGATTTATTTGATTAATTAACTTTTAATTCTTCTACTATTAAATAAATAGAAATATTTATTTATATAGTTCATCTTTTAAATTCTTCAATCTTTATTCTATTATTTCATCTTAATTTAATAAACAAATTTCACTTTGTTTTATTTAATTATCATAATCAAATTCTTCTACTATTGAATAAATATAAATATTTATTTGTATAGTTCACATTTATATTCTTCTGATTATTCTCTCTTAATTAAATAATCAAAACTTCAATATTTTTTATTCAATTATCATTATCCCTCTTTTATTAAATAAACAATATCCAAAATATTTGTTTATTTTAATAATTGTTATTTCTTCCTAAATTTGAAACAAACCCAAAATATTCAAATTTATGCACATATTCTACAACTAATCATATTTCACCTACCAAATTAGATATGTTATGTCTAATTTAATTCATCTCAACCTTCACGGGAAAATTTGGAGACAAATTTGCAGCCAAACTTCTTCATCTTTCTCTAATGATTCTTCTTATTTTCTGGCCGAGTGTTTTTCTGGGGAGGAAAAATCTCCATAATTAGCTCAGGCTTTTGCATCCTTCACCATTAAATCCTTCAAATCAAATCTAGACCTTTGTTGTGCTGCCCCTTCACAAATATGTTGCCCTGAATCTATAAATACAACCTCATTCTACAAGAAATGGATCCCAACTTTGTGCAAACTTACTCTGCAGAAACACCAATTGAGCAATCAAGCATCTTAGTAATAGCAATTATCATCTTAGCAATAATAATCATAGCATTTTAGAATATAATAATTATCATGGCTCTTCATTTAGCTACATCATAGTTTACTGTAGCTTCTTTTATCAAGTTTCATGTCAATTTATATTACAATAGTTTCATTATTGTCATTTAGACATCATCATATAGGATTATATTATTGCATTTAGCAACATCTCATTCTCTAGATTGGCATTTTAACAATCACAATGCTTACAAAATATGAGAGCCTTGTGACTTAATAAATCTTTGGAGATAGAGAACAATATGACACTTTCAAGAGTTTTCCTGTGTTAACTAGATTAATTATTGTTGATTCTCTTGATATAATGTCTTATTAAGAAGTGTTGTTATTTTACTCATTACTTGTTCCACACTTACACTAAGAATTATCAAGCATCCATTAGAGCGTCTTCTTGCATATCTTCAGATTTCAACATCAAGGGTTTGGTGAGTTGTGACATTGCATGTTGTTCATTCATCATTCTCTCTTTATTTCATTTCATTTTCTAGGGTTTTATTACCAAATTGGGGTTTGACCAAGGAAAACCCCTATTCTTTAACCCTTAACCCTTTTTCCCCTCTTTGCATGTGTGTTTTGTAGGTCTTGTATGTGGATTTGTCAAAGAGGAAAGTGCTAAAAAGTGGTCAACAACTCATCAAAGTCATTCAAGTCAAGAAAGCCCTAATTGAAGCTTGGAGACCTCTTTCAACCCATTATCTGTAGAATTTGAACCAAACACATGTCAGGAAGGGAAGTGTAGAAAAAAAGTGACATATTCCTGTTCCAAATTTCTTGAGATTCCTAGTTGGACTAAGTTGCCATCTGTGGTGAATTATTCCCATTTCCAGGCCTAAAAAAATGATTTCTACATTTCTAGACACCCATTTGGCAAAAACCTATTCCAACAAAATCTCCCTAAAATAGGACTAAGTCGCCCAACTTGGCATAAGTGTCCTAGTGGGATTCAACATCAAAATTTGTAGGATTCCATAGGCTCTCTACATCACATTTCAGTTTCCAGGTGCACCTCCCCAATCTTGTTCATTTATGTTATTGTTTACTTGCATTCTTAGGTCATTTTGCATACGTCATTGTGTTTTCAAATATCTTAAATATCTTAGGTTTTGCATTAATATTCATTATCTTTTATCAGTTATTTGCATTTAGGATATTACATTTAGGCATATTTCAATCATATTAGCATTAGTATTTAGTGAACCTCCATGTTTTTTAGGGATACCTTTCTCCTTTTAGGTGAAAAACCCTATAAGTGTAAGAGAGAAGCCCCTACAAAAATTTATGGTTCAATTTGGTGAACCCGACTTTTGAACAACTTACTTCTAATTTCAAGTGTATTCACATCCTAGAAATAATTTGCATCAGCATTGCATTAATTTTTTCATTATTTAATTTGCATGTTTTCAAAATTACATTCATGAAAATCTCATATAGCTTGCATTTTTGCATTCTATTTCATTAAAAATTCCAAAATTTTTGCATATTCATATTATATCTGCATCTGAAAATCTGAAAAACATAAAGTTTCATTTAATTTTTTTGAAAAATCTCAAAAATTTCACTACTGGGACTAATTCGCCACACTGGGTGACTTAGTCCTCCTACACATTCTGCATAGTAATTTCTAGCATTTTCTAAGTATTTTCTACATTTTTGTTTTATGTTATTGTGTTGTTACAGTTTCTAGAATTCTAGTTATTAGCATTTTATTTCTCTTAGTTTACATTGCATTTGCATCCACCTACATTTAGAAACCCTTACATGAGTGTTTGGTGTCTTATTGCTAATACCTTAGTGAGAAGAAGTTCAAGAATCATGTTATCCCATGATAATACACTCGTTGTGGATCTTGGATTGTCCAAAGCTTCCACTCCTAGTATTACAACTAGTACACTAGGCATGGACCCTACCTTTAGTAACTCTTTTCCTTCCAATAACATGCAAGTTGACACACAAAACCATCACATCCCGCAAGGAAAAATCATTAACATTCATGAGGAATTAACACATCTTCAACATTAGGCGTGTCTTGAAAACATTTCAACCACTGCAATTCATGCTAAAGAAAACATCCATCGCATGCTTGAATGTGATGAAGGCTTGGACATTATGAAACACATAGTTGAGATATACCATAAACATATTCCTTCCACCTCTAGTACATCTCAACCAACAAACACTAGGCTAGCCAAGGAGGACCTAACACTCCTCCCTCAACAATCACATCCATACCTACCTATACCACTCCTCAAGTCACAACAACAATGCATCAAGTTAGTAATGTGATTTCTTCCTCTACTATTCCTACTAGCATTCCTAATTCTTATGTGGCATCACATGTTCTATCCTCTTCCACCATACCATCTATAATTATTCCATTTACTTGTCCTACTACTACATACACTCCATCACCCCTTTCCCTTCCACCTCATACCGCTTACACTAACCCTCTCATAATAAAACTTTTCCAAACCATCTCCTCCATGCAAAATAAAATATTCACCATAAACCAAAACCAAAATGGACCACCCACCTATTATGTTCATAGCAGCCCACTATCTCTAGAAATATTACGAACACCGATGCCACAAGGAATAGAGATGCCTAGATTTTAGAAATATGGAGAGAAGGGAGATCCTTCTAACCATGTTAATGCTTACACTGCCTTATGTAGTGACTTTTTCTTTGACAATAAATTGTTGGCAAAACTATTTCTGAGGACTTTAAAAGACACTGCATTAGAATGGCTTTCATCCTTACCAAACAATTCAATTTGTTAATTCAATGAACTAGTTGATGAATTTATAAATAATTTCCAAGTTCATATGACTCCAAAGAAGACCTTGGCCTATTTGATGCGATGCAAACAACATGAAGAAGAAAAGATATTTGATTTTATCTCACGGTATCAATCACTTTATTATCAAATTGATGTCAAGATTCTTGGTCCACATCTTCAAAAGATGATTATAGAAAAATTGCAAACTAAACTTTAGGAAAAACTCACCATGATGAAATTTCCCTCCTTTATGTACTTGTGTACCACCCTTTGTGATTATCACAATTCGGTTAGTAGTCATGATGAAAAGTCTACTTCTAGTTGAGCTAAAAAATCTGAACATGCCCCAACTTTGCAACAACAAATGATTACCTTACCTATCATTAAACCACCCAATCCTACTAAACCTTTATCTCCAAAATTTAAATCCAATGCTTATTTCCATTTTCATAGACAAAATGGACATGACATGGAAATTTTTAAGCATCTTAAACACCTTGTGCAAGACCTCATTGATTTCAGTCATCTATCCATTGCAAATGTTAATGTTCAAGGAAATAAGTATGTTGCCCCTCCAAATGAAAATTTTCAAATTTTAACCGATCCAATGCCCAAACATAATGTGTCATTTTTCAAAGCTAGTGAAACTCCAAAGAATGATGTGATGAATTTTCATACAGATGTTGAAAATCCTAATCCTATTCCACATATTACAACTATTAATCTTATGGATGAAATAGTAGGTGTGATAGATGTTATCCCTCATAAGGGATAACCTAAGAAATCTCTTGATATTATTTTCTCCTCTAAGGACATACTTCAAAATATCCTCAATGGTCCTCTTTACATAGTTAGCCATATTTATGATAATCCCACCAATGGGATACTCATAGATCTCACCTATAGAGAG
>VDFB02219153.1:0-14927 GCA_007258455.2 Sequoia sempervirens
GGAGGTACAATTATTTCCACCAAGGACTCATCTATGGTAGCCACCAGCTCGTCAATATTTCGGGATGCTGCCAAACGGGATGGTTCTCCCTTCTACCTTTTGGAAGTAGGCTCTGCACTTGGAACTACTTCCTTCCTGTTCTCTCTGATTTCAACCAAATCCTGATGGGATGCACCGGCATTAGAAGAATACGATTCTGACTCGCTCAGTAGATCATACGTGAGCGTTATTCTTTTATGTCTCATCTCCTGGGCATGATGGTCAACCCACCACTAAGAGTATTTGACCACTGGTCTCATTAACGTTTCTAAGTCTGCGTGCTCAGGCTCTGACCATCTCACGGGAAGAAGAGGTCGACTCTCCTTGAAGCGTGGCTGGATGTAGTTCCCATCGTCCTGCAACTGGTCAGGCACCCGGCAAAACTCAATTGCCCTCATGAAGTCAACTGGCATTCTGGACCATAATCTTCTTCTGACTTCATATTCATCGGCAGCATTTGCCTAGAAGTCTTCCAACTCCACTCTGTGCTTGTACCTTCTCCCCTCTACTGTCCGAATATTATGATGTGGGTCAAAGTTGACCCTAGACTTGTAGGCTGTAAATGGATACCACTGGATCTCCAACCTTGCACTTTCAGCCGCCTGCGCTGATGGACAGGACTCCAACATATTCCCGATAAAAAATGGGAATGTAACAGATGCCTTCTTGGTTGGCCTCTGGATGTTTTGATACTCCTCTAACTGTCTTAGGACCTCGAGCAAAATCATCCGATTTGTCGGATAGATGGGCAACTTATAGGGATTTTCCAGTAAATCCCTGGATCCTGACATACGTAAATTTCGGGAACTGGATGAACCAGGATCCGTATTTACTGATCAAACTTTTCGCCTCATGAGTCAGCCTCTGATGCACTCCCCCTTGAAGTGTTCTGGTAATGTGCATTAAGAAGGCATCATGCACCCTTCTGAAATGAGACTTCTCCTTCAGCTGGAGTTGTGGGTAGCAGTCATAAGGTTTGAGCTCGTTTTCTCTGCTGCCAACTTTGCCCTTGCAGATTAGTCCTGGATATTTATATGTCCTGGCCAATAAGTAGACGACATACGAGCTCATGTGAAAAGACTTAGTCTCTTCTAGATTGATCAACTGCTCGTGGAGATTGTCACTTATCATTCGTGACCAATTGAACATTTTACCCAGTGCTGTTGGTGACCTCTTAGGCATCTTCTTTGTTATTAGCCGGTTTTGGCTTGTCCGGACATACCTTGTTAACATTGGTGGCGCATAGATCTGGCTGACTGTCATACAAATGCTTAGCCTCTTCCTTGGTCTTATAGACAGTACGAGAATGCACTGGGATGCCAAAGGTTTCTTGAATTACGACCTCGCTCAAGTGTGCCAAAATTCTGCCATCAGGTGCAACGATCTGCCTCTTCTGAGCATCATAATGGAGAGCACATTCCATCATCAATTCTGCACAATCCATTGCAGACGGGAACCCAACTGCCTGAAAAATTCCATTCCTTACTATCCGTCTGGCTATCGGTGTTGGAAGTCCATTTTGTCCATACATTCTTTTCTTAAACTCTTCGAAGTCGACATGTCCCAGATCAGTGTCCGCAACATTTTTCCATTTAGAATTTATTTTAGACTCCCGCTGGACACCTTTGCTGGCGAACTTCATTTTTGCCTTCTTTGATGGTTCGCCTGCTGTGGTCGTCAACCTGCAGTCCAAAAGATTAACATTAATACAAAGACTTTTCAAATAATTTATTCTCATGTCTTGGGCTTGAAAATTTAATTTCAGCTAGTTAAATAATTAAATTGCTGCGAAAAAGCAAGCTGAAAGTAAATGGACGAAGTTAAAATTTTGGCCAGAACTTTTGCTAAGATGAAAAGACAGAAGAAGAATGGCAAATCCACTTGACTGAACATCAAACCTCAGAAAAAGACTGCCGGCTGCAAATCAGATTTAACTTTGATAATTTACTCAAAAAGCAAGTGATAAAGTGCGCCCCTCTTGCACAGAAGAATTCGACTTTCAACAAATAAATCTTTTCCTTTCTCGAAAAACTCTCTTTCAGCATAAAACTACTTCTTCCTCTGGGAAATTCGATCTTGCCTTCTGGACAATCAACTGCCTGATAATTTCAAGAGAGATCAAATTTCTCTTCAGCTATGCCTGTGAAAAATGAGTTGCTGAAACTCATTATAATGCTGAAGAGTTTAATTCATTTTAGCAACTGCCTTTTCTTCTCTTGATCTCGATTTGTTTTTACTCATTCAAACAGGCAAGTTTCCTTTATTTTTCGAAAAGAATCTGTGTCGAGCTTATCCAGGCAAATCTCATTGATCTTCAAAAATTCGATTTTTGCTTAAATGTTTATCTTTGATTTTTTCGAATTTTGAAAGAAAACATTAAATATTTAATTAAATTCGACCTTTCCAAGTTTTAAATCAATGGCGAATTTAATTTTGCCTATTGGATTTTATCTTTGGCGCAAATTATTTTCTTCCGAAACATCTCTGGCAAACTTTATTTTGTCCAAGGTCATTTAAATTTCTGAGTAGTGGAAATAAATTATTAAAATATTAAAATATTTTAATTTATTCCAACCCGTTCGTTTTGGACCCATGGCTATTTTGATTTTCTCTTCATTTTCTTTGGCTAAAAGTTTATTTTCCAATTTTATTCCCAATTTTGTCTAGCCAAGTCAAAATTTAAGCCATTCCGTCGACAATTGTTATGCCAGATCCTTATTTTTCTTTGCCATGGCGAACTTTTAATTGTACTGAGCTTATTTTCTTCTGCGAAAGTCAATTTTTTCTTGCTCAGACAAATTTTCTTAGGCAAAATCCTTGTCTGGATGTCTTTATTAGGCGAATTTCCTTGACGCTTGACAAATTTCTATCTCTCCTGGCCAAAGGCGATCTTTCCTTTCTCCTTGCCTTGTGCATTTTTCTCTGGCCAAAGTTGTCAATTTTTATAACATTTTCTCCAGACATCCATACTTAGGCAATTTAATTTCTCTTCCATTTTCATGCTAGGCACACTTCATTTTATTCTTTGCCATAGCCTAGGCGGACTTCCCAAAGTCTTTTCCACTTTCCACATGCCATAGCGAATTTTCTTTAGCACTCTCCTTTCAAACTCTAACACTTTTCCTCTTGAAAATGTCATAACACTTAGCGAAAAATCTCAATTTTTCATCCTTTAGGCCTCTGTACTTAGGCAAATTTTCGAATTTCTCTTGACTAGGCACCAAATACTTAGCAAAAATTGTAATTTTCTCCCTTCATAGACCATGGCGGACTTTCCAAGCACTTGGACAAGGTGAGGGCGGACTTTCTATGGTCTTGGACATCATCTCTTTGAACATGGCGAACTTCCAAACCTTTTAGCACTTAACACTTTATCTCTTGGAAATGTTACAACACTTAGCCAAAATTTCGATTCTCCACCCTTTTAGGCTCTTATACTTAGGCTAATTTTCGAAATTTTCCTTACTAGGCACCAATACTGAGTGAAAATTTCAATTTTTTATCTCCCATGTGCCTAGGCGGACTTTCCAACCTTTTGGCAAGTGTGTGGCGGACTTCCAAGGATGCTTCGACAATCATGGGCGGACTTTAGAAGGTCTTGGACATCATCCCCTTGAGGCTAGCAGACTTTCCATGGTCCTTGACATGCTAAGGCGGACTTTAAAGAGCCTTAGATATTTCTCCCTTGAAGCTGGTAGACTTCATTTTAGTCTTGGATATTCCTTCCTTCATGGCTGGCGAACTTTCCCTGCTTCCAGACATTCCTTCTCTCTTCCTTCTTTTCCAGGGCTAGCTTCATGGTGGTAAATTTCTCAAACTTAGCCAGATTTTCATGAATTTCACTCTTTTTGGGTTGATTTTTTTCAGTGATTTTTGCTCAGATCTGATTGATTTTGGACTGATTTTTCCAGAATTTGATACTTTCAGTCTGATTTTCTCATGCTTTTTCACTGATTTTTTCATGCTTTTGCTTGCTTTTCTAGATTTTTCAATGATTTTTCAATTTTCTCTTTGATTTTTCAAGTGATTTTTTGATTTTTTGGTTGATTTTTGGATAGAAAGATAGAAAGTTGACTTGGGTTGACTTTCCAAAAATAGAAATTTCTAAAAATAGAAAAAGCAAAATCCCTAAAAAATAGGGAACCCTGTTTGGTCCAAAAATGCCAAAAATGAAAAAGCGAAAAAGCAGATTCCCTAAAAAGTAGGAAGTCTTAGAATTGGCCGAATGAACAAGCGATCTTCGTTTCCTGGGCCTTCTGGGTGCTTCCATGGCGTCTATGCACTGATTGAAGCATGGATTATTGACTTGGCTCGGGTAACTCTTGGCGAACTGACTTGAAACACTCAATAAGGTGACCTCACGAAACCGTTGCAAGGAGACAACCCTAAAAACAAGCAGACAACTGGGGGTCCCCATTGGCGATGGGGCGATGTGTGAAAAGGTCACAACAGGTCCTTCTGCCCTAAGAAGTATCTCAAATTGTTGTGGTCTGGCCTAACCACAAATTTGCCACCCACTAAGTACTGTCTGAACTTGGCCAACGCATGCATCATGGCCAACATCTCCTTATTGTAGGTTGAATATAACCTCTCTACATCTTGTAGTTTCCCGGTCTCATAAGCAATGGGATGACGATTCTGCATGAATATGGCTCCTAGGCCCTCTCGTGAAGCATCATACTCCAAAACAAAAGGTTGAGTAAAATGAGGTAGTGCTAACACAGGACAAGAACTCATTTGTCCAACTAAATGACCCCTTCTTGGTAAGATCTATAAGAGGTGCTTCCAACTGTGAAAACCTGTGTACAAATCTCTTGTAGTAACTGCATAATCCCAAGAAACCTCGGAAATTGGAAATGTTCCTTGGAGGTGGCCGATCCAGTATAGCTCGAATCTTCTCCTGGTGTACTTGAACTCCATTAGCGCCAATCACGTGGCCCAAGTAGAGAATCTCTTGTAGTCCAAACTCACATTGGGACGCCCTAGCAAACAATGACTAAGCCTCCATGATGCTAGGTACCTCATCAAGATGTCTGAGGTACTCCCAAGATTTGCTAAATATCAAGATGTCATCAAAGAATACCAAAACAAACTTACACAATTGCTTATTAAATATATGATTCATGCAAGACTGAAATGTAGCAGGTGCATTAGTGAGTCGAAAGGGCATAAAAAGAAACTCAGTGTGTCCAAAATGGCACCTAAATGCTGTCTTGTGAACATCCTCTGCTCGGACACGAATCTGATGATAACTCAATCTAAGATCAATCTTAGAAAAATACACGGCCCCTTGTAACTCATCTAGAAGCTCATCGATCCTGGGTATAGGGTACCTATTTTTTATGGTCTTTTTGTTCAAGGCCCTATAATCAATACACATCCGTAGAGTCCCATCCTTCTTCTTCACCAAAATTACTGAAGAAGCAAAGGGACTAGATGAATGTCTGATATGTCCCATTTCAAGCAACTCCTTAATTGTTTTCTCTATCTCTTCCTTGAAGTTCTTGGGATGTTTGTGTGGTGTCGTAATGACGGGCTTGGAGCCCTCCTCCATCTCTATAACATGCTCAAATCCTCGGTCAGGAGGTAACACAGGTGGTAAGTCAATAAACATAGTACTCTACCTATCCAGAACCTTCTGAATATCCACATGATGATGTGGCGTATCATTAGAAGGAGATTTAGATGAGACGAAGAACTGGGCTGCCCATGCCATATTTGCATGCCTGTATGGTGCCTCCATCCTCCTAACTAAAATTACTCTAGGCTTCCGATTTGTTAAAGCCTTCAACACGATTTTCTTTCCATCCGCTATGAACTCCAACTCCATCTTCTGAAAATCCTAAATGTACCTCCCAAGAGACTGAAGCCACTGGATGCCTAGCACCACATCTATCTCACCGAGACCAAGCATATAGAAGTCATCTGTCAATGTGTAATCTCCCATCTGTATGCTTAGTTGTGAGACTTTCTTGGTACAACTCATGCCAAACCCTTCGGCCACTCTTACTTGAAAACTTGGAAACTCCTCAGCATGAAGACCTCTCCTAGCCACCAATCCTTCATCAATGAAGTTATGTGTGGCTCCACTATCAACCAAGCAAACAATGCGCTATCCATTCAGAATTCTCTTCATACGAAAGGAATGGTAACATGGAACTCCTTAAAGTGAAGCAATAGTAACTTGTTGAAGATCATCATGCTCCTTAGGTTCAATATAAAGCTGATCCTCATGCTCTTCCTCACTCTTTGAGTCTGTATTTGGGATCTCTTCATCAGATACAACCTCAATAAGATGTGCTTTGCCTTTCCCAAGGCATCTATGACCAAGTTCCCATGGTTGCTTGCAAGTGAAGCATAGCTTCTTCCTCTTGAGTCCATTCCTCTCTTCGCCGATTGTTGAAGAAGGTGTAACCTTGGGCTTATTGAATGATTTCTGATTTGATTTGAAATTCTTGGAGCTCTTCTTTTGACTTTGAACTGGAGTGGGGTAAGTGTCTAGGTCTAGTGCAAGCTCTATTGCATCATCTAGTGTCTTAGGCTTGTGAGCCTTCACCAAGGCTTGTAACCTATCACTTAATCCCTCCACAAAAACAATAACAACCCTTTTCTCGGGCATCTCAGGAACCATAACAAAAATCTTCTGAAACTCATTGATATAGGAATCCACTCTATCCTCCTGTTTCAACTATGCCAAATCTCTGTAGTAAACCTCTATGTCGTTCCTATCAATGAGTTTGTGAGTGAACTTATCATAGGAAGTAATCATGTCATGCCTCTGTGACACAAGTCCATGGTGCCACCAATCATATGCTACACCCTCCAAGTGCATAGTAGCAAACTGTATAGCCTTTTCTTCACTCATTGGCTTGAGTGTAAGAAAGGTATCAATCTTATGTATCTAGGCACGTGCACTCATCCTACCGCTGCCATCAAAATTAGGTAGGGGGATTTTTTTCAATGCATCCTTGTATTCTTTAGGTTCCTTCTTGAACTTCTCTTTTTTGTTCTTTTTCTTGTCCTTTTGATTCATAAACTGATTCAATTTTATGGCTGACTGAACCGCCTCAGGAAGAGCACTGTACTCATCATATGCTACCATGATATCATCAAAGACTTTTGTAGCTTCTTCTTCTGAAGGTAACTCCTCTCTTGTAGGATTGAAGGTGGGTCATAGAGGCCTATCTGAAGTAGCTACAAATTGTCTACCTGCATTACTTCTTCCACTAGTTTCACTACGTGCCCTTCTAGACCTTGAATGATCCATCCTCAACCGTCCGACAATTGCAATCAGGTTATCCTGAAACTGCTGGAGCACTTGTTGTTGTGCAAATGTTTGTAGGAAATCATCAATATTTTCCCTTCTAGGACTGCCCATTTTTGAAGATGAACTTGATGAACTCGTTGATTGATCACCCTCTTTCTATTGTGCTCTTCTTCTAGTGTAATACCTGTGTGGCCCAACTTCGAAAGGCTACATAACCCCAAGGCTGGCAAGATCTTGGTTCTGATACCACTATAAGAAGCCTGCCTTTTCACAACCAAATTTTTCTCCTTGCTGGCTTAATATTTAGTGATAAAAAGATTCATGAAACAAAATACCAAATGATGAAGTTGTAAGCAAATCAATCAACATATGAGAGTGACATACTCAGGAAACGATGATGCCTTCTTATTGAATCAATAATCTGATTAGAAATAGAGGATAGCTTGCAGCTTACAATCAGATAATCTGATTTAGAAAATCAGAACTCATACAATATGCAAAATAGCCAAAATATATATCAAGCCCTAGCCAAGAGATTGAAGAAGGAAACCCTAGGTAGTCTTGATGAACTACCCTTCGATCCTTGACTGAAATGAGGTTGTAGCAGCACTGTTGGTGGTTTGAGATGACAGAGAAAACTTTGTAGCAGCCGGTATGCAATCTGTATTTGGTTGTAGATGGCCCAGAAATGCCGAAACTCCTCAAATATTGCAAAAATAGCTCAAAATATGGAATTGCCTAGCTCAGAAAGGTTGTAAATTAACCCAACTTGCCTCCTATGCTTGTAAAAGGTTGAAATATGATTGATGTCAAGTCTGAAACTTTGATTTCTAGCAACCTGAGATAATCTGATGTGGATTTCCAGCCAACCCACAATGCAAACTCAACAAAATTGAAGCCCCAAAATGCAAAAAGAGGTGATTTGTTCTTTGAATTCAAAATACGATTCAATCTTCTTGATTTCTTCTTGGACCTGCAACAAAACCAGTCTTCAAACTGTTATCTTCAAGGTCCTAACTCCACAAAAGCATGTCAATGAAGCTCTGTGATGAACTCTATGTGAATTCACCTCTCATGGTGATGCAAGCAAGGTGGTTATGATCCTCTATCCAACTCAAATTGACCCTATTCAAACATAGAAACAACCTTTGCAACACAATACTCTCAACTTGACTCAAACACTCTCCTTAAGGCTTGTAGCCCTCAAAATCCAACTTTTGGAGATATCTTTTAGAGAAGGCCGTATAGAGGCCAACTCAACATCAATTGAGACTCACTTCAGGATCTAACACCACTTTCCGAAAGATCCCATAAGGTTTCTTTGAGAAAATATTGCAAACCAATAGACTGCCCCTGTCCTAAAACCACCAATTAGCCCTCTTTTACAAAGGAGGTACCTCCAAATCACCAAGTCTCCACCCATACTCAATGGACAGTCTTTAATTGTGCATCAAAACAACAGATTCCACCATTAGTTCATAGGTTTATGACCTCTAAGTCCTCGTTCCATGAAACCCTCACTCTACATGCCAAATACCAAGGGTTTATTTAATCTCACAACTCCCGGGCTTGTAGAACCCCAAAATTGCATCCAACAAACTCTAAATGGTCTGAACAAACTCAAAAAACCAACACATAGGCAATTCTTTCACTGTTTTGTCAAAACCCTACAATGAGACCTTCATTTCACATGCAAAATGCTCTGCCTAACCCTAGGGCATCATCCCAAATTGGACAACTTAACTTCCCTGCCTTCAAAAAAATAGAAACACCTAACCTACCATCAGATAAGTCATTCCACCGAGCAACAGATCAAGACAGTAGGTGGAATGACCATTACATCATTTGACTTCAATCAAAACCCTACACTGGCCTTTAACACAATTTTCAGCAAATTGCTGAGATCTCCAAATCTTAATGAAAGACCTTAAAACTTGATTCAAATGAGAGTCAGAGCATGCCTCTTCAAAATCCAATAAATTTCAATGCATAACAAAGACTGTAAGGGCCGTACAAAACTAGGAAAGTTCAAAAAAACAGTGAATTTGCAGAAATAATGTTGTATTCCATGAAAATGATTTCAAAATAAACATCAACAACCTCGTTTGAGCCTTTTTGGAGGCCTTTTATACTTGTTCTCTTCAAACCCTAACCACCCAACACCTATAACTACTTTTCAATTTCCAAGACCCTTCAACTTCCACAAAAATGCAATTTTGCAACTTTTTGTGCTTTACAACATTTACAACAAATTGCAATTTTGCTTTATCAACACAATGGACTCTCCCCCTCTCCCCCCCTAATCACCTATTATCCATCAAATATGATTAATTACATTATAAAATGGTCTCCAAGACCTTATTTTATGCAAAACTCCCAAAATCCTAAAGCCTAGACCTTAAAACCTTGATTTGACAAAAATCTTTAAATGGTGCCCTTGCACCACATGGTGGAATGGGGTCATCACTGTACCACTGTTATTCAAGGGAGCACCACCTTGAATCGATTGAAAAATCACTTCCAGCCAAGAGAAAGCTCTCTTCACAATGTTTTTTCAAAATATCAATGCAAAACATAATGCTCTCACAGCCCTCAATGCCTTCTTAAATAAGGCTCCTTGTCCAAAACCGCTGTAGAGGGAGAATTTGATTTGTTTTGATTAAAATATTCAATGACTTCATCACTAAGGCATCTAAGTCGCCCTTAGGGAAGATCTGATTTTATCTCATTAAAATGTTCATTGCCTTCTTCACTAAGGCATCTAAACCGCCCTTGAGAAGATCAGATTTTATCTCATTAAAATATTCATTGCCTTATCGAAGCCGCCATAGGAAGATCTGATTTGGTCTTCAAATATTAAAATATTGAGTGCCTTCCCTATTAAGGCACTAAACTGCCCTTGAAAAGATCAGATTGATCTTGATTATTAAAATATTTGATGCTTCCTTAAATTGCCGTAAGAGAGAGAGTTGACTTCTAGGAGCAAATCAAATCTGATTTCATGTAGATCAACCAACCAAGGAGGATAATAATATTTTAACTGTTTTCAAACTCCCTTTCTTCTTTCTTATAATATTTTATTTTTCATTAAAAATAATTCTCCTTTTTAAATCTCTAAAAACAACTCTCCAAAATTATGAATTTCATGGCCAAATATCATTCCCTTATCAAGATGACTAGCTCATGGGAATGGTGAATGAGCTAGCTCTCATCTCCAATATATCACTCTGAGAATGGGGACATTACATTTACAGAACTTGATGCATAGTCCACAACCACATGGGATGCACTGAAGAAAGTATTCAAGGCAGAATTTAAGTTGTTGTGGAATGACAACAAGATCGTAGCAGAAATTTATAACACTAAGGAAAACATGAGAACATATGAGCCTATAATCATAGGCTCAAAGAATTGTTGGTGAAATTGGAAAACCAACTGGTGGATGGATTGAAGATAAGATGGTTCATTGAAGGATTATCCCTGCACTGCGAAAGAAAATGAAAGTAGTGTCTCTGTCATCGTACGCCAATGCCTATAATCGGGTGATGGACATAGAGAGTGAAGACAAGACAACATTTTGAGGGAAGCGAAAGATGGAACATGACGAGAGCACAAAAGACAACAATGACAATGAATAAAAGGTGATTCAATCCCTACAGAGAGATATGAGGAAGATCCTGGAGGAGCTCAAGGTTGAGAAAGAAACTACAAAGGAGAGTAAAGAATTATGGTGTACCAACTGCAAAATTGAAGGTCACACTAAAGTAAACTATCCAGAAAAGCTATTCTATGACATCTGCTTATTATGGGACATTTCATTAAGGAATGCCCATGCAACCCCACCAACAACACCACCAAAACCACAAAGTAATAAGTCTAATGCATCTTGTAATAGACGGGGAAATAATAGTCAATTTAACAATAATGGACCAAGAAGTAGAATCTAATGTGATGCCAAGGAAGATCAATGATCAAATGTCGTAAATGTAATGAATGGGGACACTTTGCCAGGGAATGCCAAAGCAACTAGAATAAGCGGGAATGTTGTGCAAATGGTGTGGACCGGGTGACCATGAAGACACCCATTGCCCAAAAGAAAAAGGTATTAATATGTCGGATATGGAAGAACGAGACGAGGTAGTTATGGCAATCAATAGCCCCTCATACAGAGAAATAATAACTTTGAGAAGCCAAAGTAGAAGTAGAGAAAGTGATGGCGAAGGAACAAAGGACCTCTAATGAAATTGCAAGTACCTCCTAGCCAAAGATAGAGAACATAGTACAAGTGTTATAGACAACTATGTCAATCGAGTTGACATACCTTCTTCTATTTATGCACAATTGAGAGTGGCAATTACCAACATGGTTGGTGACGATTAAAATTAGAGACAAGATACAAGTACGGATATGATAATAGAATCGCCATGATAGGGAGAACAAATCATTGACCCGATGTTGCTAATGATGAACATAGAGAAGGATGCGGTTGTTGTATAGATGTAGATCATGGGAAAAAGTCTAACAAACACAATTGCCGATGGAGGATTGGTAGTAAATGTACTATTAGAGGATATGTGGAAATGCCTCAAGAAGCCGACCCTCTAGCCATCGACCTTCCAACTAGTAAGCATAGTTTAGCATGTAATCAAACCATTGGGGACACTAATGGCACAAAAAGTAACGATTGGAACTGAATAGTTCTTGCTGAATTTTGTGGCCATCTCGTTGCGGAAGAAAGGATACGATGCATTGTTGGGGAGAGGATGGCCAATTGCAAGCAATACAAATCACAATTGGAAATGAAACACCCTCAATAGAAAACAAAGGGAGGAAATATGTCATCAATTTGAGGAATCAAGCAGTAAGTGAGGAGATTGCTTCCTCTGATTAAGAGTCAGAAGGAGGAGAATTAGGAATGGAAGAAAAAAGAAAGTTCATGGAACCAAATGACGAGGGAATTCTGGACCTCCAACAATTTTCCGAGGATGAAACAAGTTCCTTAAAAAGACTCTTTCACTAGTAATTGGAAAAATACAAAGCATTCCAACCCGATTGCCACATGTTGTAGATCGGGGAAATTGAAGAAGAAGATGATCAAGCGACAACAAATTCAATGTTTCCCCCAAAATATGAAGAATACGAGGGAGTAGCTAGATTAGATAATATGCCATCCCATAGCTTTGAGTGGGATAAAATGATCAAGTATGAGGAGCTGAGAATGAAGAAAGTGAATTTGGGAGAAGAAGGCAATCCACGAATGGTCATGGTTGGAGATGACTGGGGTCTAGTATTATTGATAGTTGATTCTCAATGTATTACAATATGGCTTTTATAAAACCTCTCCATCATAACTTCCCGAACAATCAACCTACGAGAATGTAACTAATTATTTTAAAACAAAAAATAAACAAGTCGCTAAGATGACTTTATGAAGGTAAACCTTAATATTCCAACAATTTATAGGGTTTTCTCTTATCTTGTAGTTCTTATAATGGCTTGTCTATTGTGGAGTAAAGTTGAATAGGGATAACTAAGGGTACATAAGATATATCTTATCCAAGAGAGTAGACCAAGTGAACTCTTAACCTAGTTCCTAAAGAATATAAAGATAATTAAATTGTCAATGATTCAATAAGCCATTTGAATTAATAGGCTAAGGATGCAATTCACCCTATTAATCTATTGGATGTACTTGGAAAATAATATTTAAGTTAGCAATATGGGTCCGTGTGATTACTTGTTAACGAGTTTTGGATATTCATACTATGAGAGTATGAGGAGACCAAGCATGAACTTAACGTAAATAATGTCGTATTTAGGTAATGTCATTTAGTTGAATGTTAGATATGAAGTAGGGAACTATGTGTGTTGAGAAATCGAGTATGAATAATCATGGATTCTAACCACTAGTACAAGGAAACAATAGGAGAAATATTAATTTAACATGCACAAGAAGAAATAATATACATCCTACATGTTAGAGTGCATGAAACTAAATGGTTATGCAGTCCAAATTGCATGATCAATAAGTTGGCTCTATATTAAGCATGGAGTTAGATGACATTGAATGATGGGTGACCACGTTGTATGGGATGTGCATATCGTGCACATGTAGGTGCCGTATAACTTCAAGAGGATGTTTGAAGTAATTTTATGTTTTGATGCATTGTGGCTTGCAGTAACTTGGACAGGGTTGTGTAACCCCACAATTAGAATATACTTTAGAATTGTGAAGACTAATGTAACATAAAGTGGTGTATGCCTGTGCAAACTTTTGCCTAAAAGTAAAAGCTAGAAAATGAACTAATGAAGTAATAGTGATTTTGTTCAATAATCGCTTTTTATCTTTTGATTCATTTGCTACCTCTTCTCAAGCAAATCACTTATATTTGAAGATTGTATTTAACATTTTCTTACTATATTTAAGGGTTTTACTTCAATAGTTCATAATAGGTTATCCAACTAATATTTTATTTATTCTCTCTAAAATGTAATTTTCATTTGACCAACTCAAAATTGTATTTTATGCAAACAGTGGTATTCCAAGTGTTCAGCATCATGCTGAAAATTTGGATTTATGACGCTTCACTTTTGTAGCAATTTTAAATTAGTGAAAATCTGTGCCAAGTATCTTTTTTTGAATGGTCTGTTTCAAATTAAGAGCTTGTCCTATAAGTAAAAATTTGTCCCTATAATATGTTCTGATTTCTGGTGAATATTACTGCTTATGCAGCTTGGTTTCAATCACAGATTTCCACATTCATGTGTGTATTACTCAGGTGGAGGGGGGAAGAGATTCTTATACTATAAAATATTTGACATTTAATAGTGAGGGTAGCAACAATGCAAAAGATAAAAGTGGAAACTGTATGCATTTTCAAGGACATCAAAGTTCCACACTATAATAAATACTATTCGTATGCATCGTTAGACAGTAGCTATGCTCCTACTGTGAAAGGCGTGTATTTCTAGTACTATCTCCATGCACAGGTGAACTTAAACTTCATTTGACATAATCTTTTGAGATACATGAATATAGAGAAGCCTCCTGTTAAACAGCATTGCGATGTTTGTACTAGGAATAAAATTTGGGTGCTTGTTTTTTGATGCATAAATTGCAACTTTGTATTAAAAGATGATATGATGAATGATATAGTAGGATATAATTCTATGCCCATTGGGCCAGAGAACCAAATTTTTGTGCCTGAGGACACCATGACATTAAAGAATTACACTACTTAAATTGCCATTTGACTCTTGTAGCATAAACATATAGGTTCCCAGTTTAGCTTTTAGGAAGTTACAGTTAGCTGAAATTTTTAATGATAAAGATGATTTTTTTTCTAATGTATAATTCAGTGCAAGATGTCATTTAAATGGATTTTCTTTTTATTCTGTAAAAGTGTAAGTACGTTACGTAGGGTGTCGTGTGAACAAACCATTCAATTGTCCATAATCTAGAAGTTAAGAAAACAATGATGGACACTTCGCTATATTTGTAATTAAATTATTCTCCTTGTACAATTGCAAGTTTGGATTGATCCATTGGCTGTTATTAGCTTTCTTTTTTCAAGGAGCATTGCCATTGCTACAAAATAGCAAAACAAAAGCTGGAAAGAGC
>VDFB02219154.1:0-24309 GCA_007258455.2 Sequoia sempervirens
GAAAGAAGACAAAACTCGCTGAATCACCTCCAGGCATATCAAAACCGCCTTTGTCGCATCTACAATAAAAAGGTCATGGTCAGAAAGTTCAATATTGGCGACCTGGTTCTCATGCAGAACCCTAAGAACCAAGCAGACAGAGAAAAGCTAGGAAAGTTTGAACCAAACTGGCTGGGTCCATATATCATCATATCTTCTTTTGGTTCTGGAGCATATCAACTGGCAACTCCAGATGGGGAACAATTAACTGAGCCCATCCAGCGAGTTTACACCTCGAAAGTTCACATAGCATCCAGGAGGACAAAGGCTGGAGGACAAATGCAAAAATGAAAGTGGAAAAATCGTCACCTTGATGAAAACACGGCAAGCAGTCTTGGTGACACCAAAAAAAATCAAAAATCACAAAAATAGTAAAAGAAAAATAATTCGTCCAATTGTGAAAACCTGGCAAACAGGCGCTTTGGACAAGTACCATAGTGAAAACTTGGCAAACAGGCGCCATGCGTAATCAATCATTGCTCTGCCATCTATTGTCGCTTGGTCTAAACTTGGCTTAGGATGAAAGCTATCTTCGCCATTATTCCGCAAGTCACCATCACATCCTACTCTACCTGTCCTAGTGGATGAACGATTGACATCAAGTCCTGACGACTATTTGTCCAGTAACTCAACAGCATCCTATCCGTATCCCTTGCAAATGGCTAAGTCTTAAACCTAACTGGGGGCACAATGTTTATCATGCGACTGCAGTGGATGACACGTGAGATCAAAAACATCACAAAATGTCCTGAAAAAAGACAAAAACATCACAAAATGTCCTGAAAAAAGACAAAAACATCATAAAATGTCCTGAAACAAGACAAAAACATCACAAAATGTCCTGAAAAAGCCAAAAAAAAAATCATAAAGCGTCCTGAAGAAAACCAAACAAAACAGTCGACCACGCAAGGCACACAAGTGCACTGTCATCTCTAGTCCAAGTCAATCAAGTCAATAAGTCCATGTCATTGTCCGAACTACGTTGTCTCTGCGCATTTGCTACGTAGGCAAGACTCATACTTGAGTCCCCGAGACATTAGGTCAGTCCTATTAGGTTTGTCAAACTAAATCATGGCGTAATCTTTGCTCATCAAGACAATGTCATTTGATCGTGTCGAACTACGAGGTCTCTGAGTGTATGACGTAGGCAAGGCCATCTATCGATGAGCCCCCGAGGCCGCACTAGGTCAGTCCATTAGGGTTCATGACACTAAAATGGCACACACGTCAAAAATCTTCAATCAATCTCTAGATAGGAAAACTCCTGAAACAAAGTAAAGCAATCCTCCACTCAACATGACACTCGCGTCATGACAATATCGGCATCTAATCAAACACAAGTCAACCTCGGTCACAACAAGTCAACCTCAGTCAAACATAAGTCAAAGCAAGTCAAATCATTATAACCGGTCAAACTGTCAAATTTCGGTTAGTCTTCAGATGAGTCCTTCTGAAAGATAACCTCTGTCATTTACGCCTTAGGATGTGTCCTTCCTAGGCGTCGTCATCGCCATTTCGGCCTTTCAAGCGATCCTCTTGACATCTAAGGATCACTCTTCCTGACATTAGCATTCTTCAGATGAGTCCTTCTGAAGAACCAACTCTGTCCTTTATGCTTTAGGATGTGTCCTTCCTAAGCATCGTCATTATTTTGAGGGATCCCTTACGACCATTAGGGATCAAATCCTCCCGGCATTCGGCATCATTCAGGATGCGTCCTTCCTGAATTCACCAAGTCTCGACATTTTCAAGGTCCTCAAAACTTTAAACAATCGGACATCTTGACATCATCAAACATGACAATGGCTACCCAGATGCACTTGACAAACACTTGGCAACTGTCTTTTCATCTCTTATCATGTTATTAGTTTTTCAGCGAGATCCCACTAAGCAGGATTTAGAGAAGCAGCGATGTACCATGACAATTGACACGCATGACTACTAGCTTCTCAGCGAGATCCTGATCTTGGGATTTAGAAAAGCAACGACATATCATGATAGAGACTTTATTTTTGTAATTTGGCAATCATGTCACTAGTTTCTCAAGGATGTCCTGGAAACAGGATTTAGAGAAGCAACGACGTTTCATGATCTGTCATTTGTCTTTTTCTTCTTGTGGTTGATGATGACAACAAGACGGGGGCAAGCACGCTCATAGTATGAGTCATACTCATCCTTGTCTGTGACTGTTTTGTCTTGGGTAATGGTACGGCCTTGCACACCTGGATCTACGTCATATCTTGGTGTTTGTTGACCATTACAACAAGTTTGCCCAATGATGATTAAAGAGCAACGAATATTAAAAGTCCTATAGTAAGGTTTTGAAGGATTTGTATCTTCTCATAGGTCTCATATCTTCTCCTCTTTGGTCTGGTCATCTTCTCTCGTCAGTCCCACCATCTTCTCTCGTCCATCCTGCGATGATATCCTGTGTCATTCAAAAAACAAACGTAAGTGCATACATGATATATCCATTGCATTAAGTCCATACATACATATCCATGGCATTAATAGCATCATACATGGCATTACATCATATACATAATCACAAACATGGCATTAACATAATCATCATCATTGCATCTTTTACATAAAGGTATCATGCACATCATTAACATAAGCATATGAATAGCGCATCATCATGGCATCAACAAACAAATCACCACATAGACATCATAATACATAAATGGCATCATAAATTAAGCATCATATATCATACGCACATAATGCATAGAACATCACATAACACATATAGGTCGCATCAAAACTGCATCATCATATAAATCTCATCTCAAAAATATGCAATGTCACAGGATAGAGTCAATGGATATCCCAAAAATGGAGCTCGCAGGCTCAACAATAAACATAATGTGTCCAAATACAAATATGCCCCTAGGGTAGGCTCTCATCATCCCCTCGGGGTGAAGAATGTGGTGGTGGCCGAGGCCCTGTCACTGGCTCTGAAACAATAGACGGTCTTGTAGTACCCTGTGGCTGTGAGGATGAGGGAACTGCGAATGAGGGCATCATCTCAACAGTAGTAAACACCTGTGAGGTCACTGCTGCTGGACTCTGAAAAGCGGTAGGATCTGTCACTGGTGGCTGACCCTGCACTGACCTCTGAGCTGAACCGATAGAACCCTGACTGTGTCCTGAATGGTGACTCGAAGTATGCCTGCGGGAGTGATGTGATATGTGGCCTGATGTGTGTCCTGTGGAAGTCGACCCTCCGACACTGCTGTGGCTCCTGGTACCACTGCCACTACCCAACCGGTGTCCACTGCCTGTCCTCATCTGTGATCGAGACAGGGTAGGATCTCGCTGCTCTGGTGGCACTGCCTGCTCATATAAAGTCCTGTACTGACCTAGCCTCGTGCTCACCCTGGCCAACTCACGAGCCATGTCCCCTATGGGTCCTGAACATAGGGCCGCAAACTCTGTGCACCATCGCGCTGAATCCTGCTCGCGGATCACCGCCTGATCCCGCTCCACACGGGCTACCTCTAGTGCTGACTGTAAGGATCTCACCTGTGCCTGGCTGGCATCTAACCTCTGCTGCAGATCGGCCACTCGCTGATCAACTGTCGCATCCGGTGGCAACTCTGAAGATGGTATCTCCTCCTCACCCTCCACCATCTGCCATCTGAGGACTCTCTCTGCCTCACCTATGGCCTCATCCTCCTCGTCATCATCATCATCCTCCTCTCCTGCCACCTCTGTCTCCTGTCTCTCCACCTCCGTCTCCTGTCTCTCCACCTCCGCCTCCTGTCTCTCCCCCTCCGCCTCCTCCTCCCCTGCCACATCCACCTCTGGGGCCCTGACATCCTCCTCCTGTCTCTCCCCCTCCACCTCCTCCCGTCCCCCCACCTCTGGCTCCCCCTCCTGTCTCCCCTCACCCTCTATCTCCTGTCTGGGCTGCTCCTCCATATCCCCCTCCTCACCAACCTCGGGGATAGCATCTAATGCTACCCTCGCCATGCGCTGTCGCACCCTGCATCCTGGTACCTGTCCGTCCCGCCGTCGCCTCCTGCCATCTCCTCCGTCATCTCCACCTCGACCTCCGTCTCCACCACGGCCCCCATCTCCACCTCGACCTCCATCATCACCCCGACCTCCGTCTCCACCTCGTCCTCCATCATCACCCCTGCCTCCGTCCCTCCCTCCATCACCACCCCTCCCTCCATCTCCATCCCTGCCTCTGCCTCTGCCCCCATCTCTGCCTCTGCCCCCTCGTCTGGCTCGCGGTACTCGTGGAATCACTGACCGCCTGTCAACTGGTGCTGGCCCGTCAGGATCTGTCAATGGTACAGGTCGGCGTGCGTGCCACCATAGATCATAGGCTGGTGTGGTACCTGGATCTGCTGCCCCACCTCTCCAACCCCAGGCCTGGGCTACTAACCCGTCAATCTGCTGTGTCGCGAAGGCCACTGGGATGGCCGGCCCCCATGCATACTCTCTGGACGATCGTGCATACTCTGCCATCCCCATGGGTACATCCTGCTGCTCCCCGAACTGTCTCAGTACACGCTGTGGCAGATACATCTCAATCATCAGCGACGTCTGTACTGTCCTGCCAATCAGGTATCGATACTGCTTGCAAAAACTGAGATGCTCGTCCTCATCATCCCATACCTCACAATCCCTGTAGGGTCTCCAGATGAAGGTCACCATGGTATCAATCCGATGCCGCCACCACCCTGTCTCACCCATACGGGTCTGCTGTAAGGCGCCGGCATAGTAGTAGGAGTAAGGCATCCCCGCGGCCAGCTATGGTCTGTCGATAGGAGGGCGAAATATGGCAATACGCTCCCATGCCCAAATCATCATCAGTGTGGTCCCACAGGAGATACTCTCTCCTCTCCTGTACACAACGTCATGCAGCTGATGATAAAGTGTCCCCAGCAAACAAGGACCCCATGCATAAACTGTCCTCTCTCGTCGCATGCCGACCATGACATCCCCCCAGCCAATCGGAAATCCGTGTCCTCGTCGGTCTGGAACCAAGATGCCACCAATCAGAGTCGCCAAGAATGCATCAAAGCGACTGTAATGCTCCGCCAGGAAATCCCAATGGATCTCGTAACCCTCAATGCCGAGTCCGGCACCCTGATCCTGGTAGTACGCACGGAAGGTCTGCTCGCCATGACGAGGATCGTACACGATCCGCTCCCCTCGAATCGGAATCCGGAGAATACGGTAGACGTCCTCCAAAGTAATCGTAGCCTCACCTGTCGGCAGGTGAAAGGAACAGGTCTCTGAATGCCATCTCTCGCACAGCGCCGTCAGTAAACCCCTGTTCGCCCGAATGGCGGGCATGAATGCAACATGGAATAGGCCGAGTCTCATCAGTCGTCGCCGCTCTCGCGGGCCTAGCTGATTGCCAAACCGAAAGGTCCTCGGTCTGCTCTCCCTCGTGTAAATAGGGGCAAGTTGCCTCTGCAAACAGACGAACACGGCATCAGCACCTTTTTTGGACAACTGTGATCATCACGAAAAATAACTTAGGGCATGAAAGCATTAAAACAGGTTAAAGTAAAGAAAACAGGCAAATGCGTCGCAAATATGCAATTGCGTCGCAAATACACAAATGCGTCGTTTGAAAAATCAAATGCGTCTAAACCAGTCAAATGCGTCGCTTAATTACACTTGCGTCGCGAATTAGGCGTTTGCGTCGCCACCTAGTGAATGCGGCGCGGAATTTCACTTGCGGCATTGAAATAAGCAGTTGCGTTTCAACATCGCAATTGCGGCTTTCAAGCGGTCAATTGCGATTCGGTTAAGCACTTGCGTCGCACCAAAAATTGAATGCGGCGCAAACCGCCGGTGCGGCTTGTTTGTTCAATGCACTTGCGTCGCGACGCATCAAATGCGACGAACGCGAAGTCACTTGCGGCTTACGCGAACGCATATGCGTCGCGGCGCATCCGTTGACTAACCTAGAAAGCATTAAAAAGCACGTAAATCGAGAAAATGACAAAGCAAGTTTAGGGTACATACCGCAGGTCCTGAGCCCTCTGGCCGTCTGAAGGTCCTCACGATCTCTCCGCGGTGCTCTGTCACTGGAATCACCATCGTCGCTGCTGCGCCTTTTGCTCTGAGCTCTCAAGATTTACAAGGTGAATAGTGAAAGTGAATTGAGTTTTACCCCTTTGACCACCTATTTATAGGGTGAAAATGACATTTTTCAACGGCAGTCTATACTAGAGGCTCAGTTCCGCCCCTTCGACCTCCCCGTAAGTTGCTTTAAACATGTCAGAATCTGAAACCGACTGCGCCGCTATTTTTCTGACCACCAAATTGATTTATCGGGACCTTTTGCAAATTTTTCTGGCGCCGACCCAAAATTTGAAAATTTCCCGAGGGGGCAAGAATACTCCGTACCTTCACTGGGGCATATTTTGACTTAATTTTCTTTGTCACAATGCGACAAGCGACATTATGACAAAGAGGGGCAAAATGTAGACACCTAAAAATGACCTAGGCCTGCAAGCTTCATTTTTTACCACTTTCGTCCTAGCATAATTAAGCTATTTAATTATGTCCTTGGTCCACATTCGACTATTGATTAAATAATTCATAATTATTTAATTAATTCATGTCATTTGTTCCTCCTTGATTATTAAATAAATAAATATTATTTATTTATTTAATATATCACTAATTATCTAAAGTCTTCCTTTAATTAAATAAATTTCATAATTTATTTAATTTCCCTTTACCATTTATGTCTTCTTGATTAATTAAATAAATTTTATTACGTCACTAATTAAGTCCCCTTCTTCTAAAAAATTAAATAAATTCTTATTTATTTAATTCTGTCCATTTTCCACTATAATTAAATAATTTATTTAATTATTTAAATATTCATTAGCTTTTTCTCCCACTTAAATTAAATAAATTTGATTTATTTAATTTAGCCATTCTCTTGAATTTTGAATTAAAATCATTATTTAATTTCAAAATTCTCATTCCTCCATAATTAAATAATATCTTTATTATTTAATTACTTGCTAGTTGTCTGGAGTAAATAAATCTTATTATTTAATTTCTCCAGCAACCTCTTTGTCCGTGCCGGCCTTATCTTCCAATTTAATTTTTGACTTTTGACTTCTCATTTATTTTCGGCCGTTGATTGAATTATTTCATAATCCAATCTCCACCCTTCATTCTTACCTGTTGCCCTAATTTTGACCTAACCCTAATGCACACAGCAATATTCAATCTTAAGCATTGATCTTAGGGTTCCTGTCATCCTTTCATCCTGGCCACACGTTCAAAATTGCAATTTTTATAAAAGGGCAATTTTGACCTCATTTGGCTCTCTCTCTCAGTCTTTAGCTCTCATAGCTCATTTTGACTTCTTGCATTCTTAGTTTATGTCAATTTGATGTCAACTTAGGTCATAGTCATTAACAGTCATAGCCATTTTAGCTCATTGTAAGGTCATTTTTATTTTCTGCAAATCCTTCAACACTTGCATAGGGCTTAGTCTTTGGTCATAGTTGCTCATAAATCTGAGGGCATTGTTATTTATCTGCAAGCTAGGAGGTGTAACAGAGGTTAATCATGGAAGGTGGAGACATAGGGTAACACTATCCCTTTTGTCTTCACCTCACTTCCATTGTACTTTGTTATTTTCATAGGATTTTCTGTTATTGTGCTAACCCCACTTTAATAATAATTTTAGGATTTTCCCTTGATTACAGTTATATATTCAGCTGCAAGGACGGGAATATTCCCTGGATTGAATGCAATAGGCATATTAGGGGAGGCTCCTGGACAAAAGAAGGCATGGGATCATTATGATCAGTTGACCCAAAAAACCTTAGAGCTACATTATAGAAGGGTTAATGATACATTCCTTTATGTCATTATTAACCGGTTGACAGGAGATGTTGGATATAGGATAAGTAGGGAGGCTATGACTTTCATTGTTGAATGGGGACATTGGTATATCCAATACCCCAAGTTCTCTTACTTTAGGTTGGCAGGTTTTGATGGACATCCTCATCGACTGCCAAGATGTTGTAGTGATAGGATTGTTCTTATGTAGTTTGTATATCAGGCTATAGGAGTTAATACAAAGTTTGTTAATAAACACAAGTCGGGATGCCACAAATTCCCCATGAAGTTGGGAGAATATTGTTGTGTTCAAAATTTGGTTCCAAAGGAAGTATGTGAAGAATTAAGTTACTTGAAGTTGGGACTGTATACAACCCAAAAACACTTTGACCCGGAGCATAAGATGAATGGCTTAGCTCCCACCATTTTTTATAAGAACTATAACTTGTTAGAGGATTTTTGGATAGATTTTCAGGATGACTATGATGTAAGGAAAAGGAACTATGAAAGGCTTACCATCCCACTAATGATTGAATATGGGGTAAAGGAAGATATTCCTGAAACACTATCAAATGATGGTGTAGTTTTGGACCCCGGGTATGAGGCAGAAAATATAGGTACCAAGAACTTGGACCCAATAAATTGGGATGAGGAGGAGTTTATAGATATTAAACAAATATCTAGGATAGTGATGTATAGGAGTATCCAATGGGTGGTAATGAGAATAAAGGAGCCAAAATCTCAATCCTTAAAAAAGAGAAAAGCAGGAGGTACCCAAGGCTATAGGAGAACCAAGAGGAGAACAACCCCTAAGGAACAACTGGATTTTTATCCTCCCGTCCATAGAAGGGACACTGATCCAAGAGTACCTTCTAAAGATACCCATGAATCACAAGGTGTGGAGACTACATCAACTAGAGAAAGAGCCTCATCTCAACCTTCTCTCCTAGAAGAATCTACTAGAGAAGTACCTGCAGGAAGCCTCCATGAGTAAGTTGAGACTCTTAAGAACAAAGAGGTTTAGATACATGTCATAGACATTGATTCAGAGGCCACACAATTAGATAATGAGCCTCTTGTGACAGCATCTTCTGAGGATATTGAAGATGTTGGGATCGAGCATTTCCTAACTCCAGAGGACCAATGGAAACTCTTTGAGGAAGAAAAAAAGGAGGATGATGCCAAGGCACAAGCTGATGCACTTGCAAAACAACAAGAGGTTGAAGCTAGAGAAAAAACTGAAGAGCTAGCAAGGCAACATAAGGAGGAGGACCTCCTACAACAGCAAAAGGAGATTGAATGGAAAGCTAATGCAGAAAGGGAAAAGTTGGCTCTCTTGCAAAAGATTCATGATCTTAAAGAGGAGAAGGCCTGAAAAAGGGGAGAAAAGGAAGACCTTGAGGTCAAAGCCAAGGCTATAGAGGATGCTCAAAGAAAGAAAGAAGAAGAAGAGCTCTTATTGAAAAGAATAGAGGCAGAGGAAAATTCCAAACATGAATGAGAAGTGGCCAAAATGTGGGAGAGGGTTAAGGAATTGGAAAAGAAAAGAAATGATATGTTGGAAGAAAGGAGGTTGGAAGAAGAAAAGGAGAAAGTTGAAGCTGATAGGCTAGCTAAAGAGATGGAAAAAAAGGAGCAGCAACAATAGGTTGATTCTCAACCTAAAGTAACACTTTGGAAACCCCTCTTCTGCCACTTCTTCTTCACAACAGGTGGTTACTCCTCCTGCTACCCCAACATGGTTAAAGCTCAACTTGGAGAGGAAACAGATAGTTCAACCTTAGCCCCTAAACTAAGATGATATGATGAAGGAAATTGAGAAAGAGAGGCCCAAGAAAATTTCTCAAGTCCTTCATTCCACCAGATTGACAAATGCTAGAGAAATTGTAGTTGAATTTGTCGTTCCCATGGTTGACAAGGATAAACAAGAAATGCAGTTGAGTGATTATCAACTAGGCACTATGAACTTGGGGAGGCCTACTAGGAACCAACAAATGGATCTCATTGATATTGTAGCATCTTCTACTAAGCCAAGGATGATAAAAGATAAGCAAAGGAATGATGAGCTCAAAACTCAACTGGATCAATTTCATAAGTTCTTGAAGGACCTATCCTCTCATGTTTCTTTACAATATGTTTCTCCTGAGACACCAATTTTGTTAAGTAAGAAAGAAGCTAATGACCTTGTTGAGATGAGAAGCAAAGTAGGGATGTTGGATAGATGGACTGATAGGGTGAACCAAGAGGTGAAGAAACTACTTGTTGAAATCCATAAGGCTCATGAAGGTACATGGGAATCAGTCAATGACATGATTTCATATGACAAGACCCTCTGGAAACAAAAGGAAGAATATAGAGAACATGTGAGGAAATTGAAAGAAATTAATAAAATACCTCAACAAACACTTCTAGAACAATCCATCCTTGAAGAAGGTAATGAGGATTTTATTGATAAAACTATTAACATTATCAAATTTTGGTCTTCATTTATTTTTGCACATAGGAATGAAGTGCAATAGGCTAGTAAGGATTTTGCAGATCAAATTGTGGAGTTAGAGGCAATTATAGCTATGATTGTGAATGAGGATGTCGCTGTAAAGGATGGTTTCCCTATTGATGAGCTAAGGAATAAATGGAATAATAGATTCCAAGAGGAAATACAAAAGGGAGATGATGATGATGATTTGTTAATTGATAGGTTCATGGATATAAAAGAGGTAGTAAAGATTGCTCAGAAGGAGCTTGCTAAGTTGGAATATATGCAGAAGTTCACCTCTACCGAGTTGAAAAGGATAAAATTTGAAGATAATTAGGTAGATGGGATGGATGTAGATATACTTAAACATGTATTGGATAATTATAATGAATATCTACTTGAGAAGAAGGCAGAGGAGTGAATTGGCTATGGAATATTCTTTTTTGAAGGAAGCATCAAATGGGATGGCCAGCTGGGCAACTTTCTCCTACTTTTTAGGGACATGACACAAGCTCAACTGAGGATCCCCAACAGTTCGACCTTCTCCCTTTGCAGGAATTTTTTTGATGAAGAGTTATCATTGGTTAACTTAAGATCATAATAGGCAGTTACCTCATTCAGGTCCAGGTTCTCCTTGATTTGTGGATCTTCATTTTTTTATGAGAGGAATTAGTGCTAAATTGCCTATATGTAGAAATTCTCTCCATATTGTAAAGGTTGGATAATTGAAGTGAATATTAGCTACCTAAAGAGAGATCTAGGATAGTTTTTCTATAGCTTTTAGAAGTTCTATAATTTTTATGCAAAGATACTTAGGCATTTTTACAAGTTTCAATACAGTTTATGTTATTTTTTAGAATGAGTTTTAATGGTAATGTTGATAAACAATAGTCATTCATATGCCAGTGAGTTTTGCTGGGCGTAAATGTCTCTTATTTGATGAAAATCAATAGAAGATTATGAATCTGAGACTATTTTCATTGAGTTATTTGTGAATGAGATCTCTTTGTGTTTATTTATCTATGAATTTTAGTAATGAGCTAGTGATATGTTCTCATTTGAAAATGTAGTTTTAAAAAAAAAGTGATGATGAATGATTGTATGTCTTGAATTTTCACTATGAATGAGTGCAATGGTATAGAGTATTATGTGGATTGTATCATTTTATGGTTTTAGTTGTTTGAAAGAAACACTCATTATGAAGTTTATATGTCTAAATTAAAGGAAATTTGTGTTTATGCTTTGTTGTACTGAGCTCTGTTCTATCTTTTGATGTTTATTTACACCCCCAAAAGTTAGATTAATTTGTATTATGCAGTTTGTACCATTTACCAATAGGCGCCTTGAACATTATAGTTGCATAGGCCACTGAACAACATCAACACGGTTGAGAACTAACTACAGAGACCTTGGAAGATAGGTAGTTTTAGATTATTTATCTTTTTTAGGAGAAATAGAGTATAAATATTCTATTTTAACGTTGTTGTGTTACATTGACCATCAACATGATGGATTATTTCTCTTTACTATTTTTTTTATTTTTTTGACTTTTTTATTTTTTTGTATTTTTGCTGATTTTTCACTTTTTTTTTGGATTTTTCTAGGTAGGATAACCCAGCTGACCTAGGTGTAAAACCGCTTTAGGTGCATGATGTTAATAGGCTCCTCCAAGGGTTCCCCCTCAGGTGTTGCAAGCCGATATACCTCAGAACCATATTTTGCAGTGACAACATATGGACCCAACCAATTTTCCTCAAACTTTACTATCTTTTCGTGGTCTTATTGGGTATGTTGATTCTCCTTCAAGACTAAATCGCTAACGTTGAATTGGCGGGGAAAAAAATTCTTGTTGTAGTTTACCCTAAGAGGATGCTAATATGCTTGGAGATGATTATAGGATTTGATGCATTTTTCATCCAGGAGTTCCGGTTGACTTAACCATGCGACTCGAGCATCTTCATCACTGATGGGATTCTTTAGAGAGATTTGAAGTGATGGGATCTCGACCTCAATCGGTAAGATGGAATTAGCACCATAAAAAAGGGAGTATGGGGTAGCACCAATAGGTGTGTGGATGGATGTGCGGTATGCCCAAAGGGTGGGATTAAGATGGAGGTGCCAATCTTGACCAGTGTTGTTGACAACCTTTTTAAGAATTTTGATAAGAGTTTTGTTGGTCGCTTCAGTTTGGCCATTACCTTGTGGGTAATAGGGGTTGACCAATGATGTTGGATGTGATAGGTTTCACAAAGGTGCTTCATATACTAGTTTTTGAAGGGCTTACCATTATCGGTGATGATGGTGGAGGGAATACCATATCTGCAAAGGATATGGAAAAGGATGAATTTGGAAATCTAAATACCCGTGATTTGGGAGAGTGGAATTGCTTCCACCCACTTGGTGAAGTATTCAGTGGTGGTGATGATGAAGCTATGACCATCAGATGATGGAGGGTAAATCTTTCCGATTAAGTTGAAACCCCATTGTGAAAAGGGCCACAGTGCAATGATAGGCTGCAAATCTTGTGCAGGAGCATGAATTAAATCTGCATGTTCTTGACATGGTACACATTTCTTCATGAACTCACAAGCATCATGCTCCATGATGAGCCAGTAATATCCTACTCTGATAATTTTATTTTCTAAGGCCATTCCATTAGAATGAGACCCACAAACACCACTATGCACCTTGTTTAATGCAACATAGGATTCTGATTCATTGAGACACCGAAGGAGAGTGCCATCATACCCTCTACGATAAAGTGTATCTCCCACAATTGTGTATCAGGAAGTGTCTTGGATGAATTATTTGCATTGGTTACAGGTAAGGTCAGGTGGTAGGATGTTATTGTGGAGATAGGTATAAATGTCATGATACTAGGGTGATTCGGGAGCTATGATATCACACACCATTTCATTGTCGAGAACATCGTATGCTGGGATTAATAGTTTCCCAACAAGGAACTTACAATCTGTTTGATCCTTAGGCATGTCGATGAGGAAACCAATTGTAGCCATGGTATTTTCTCCCTTGTTTTGTACACTAGGAATCTGCTCAAACTGGATTCAGGTGAAATATTTCTTGAAGTCATCCACCATGCGTTTGTAAGGTAAAAGCTTATCATCCTTAGTTTGAAACTCATCATTGACCTATTTGAAATGAGTTGGGAATTTCCAAAGACATGGAGATGAGTAATATTCCATTGGACTCTGATTCTGAGGCCAGTGATTAGAGCTTCATATTCATCAATGTTATTTTTATGTGGGAATGCTAACCTAAATGACTTTGGAATGTAATCACCTTGAGAGGTGACGAAGATGATACCCATACTGGATCCATTGTGCGTATATGACCCATCAAAATATAGTGTCCATGTATCTGATTATAAAACTGTAAGTACACCTTCATCAGGAAACTTTGCTACCAATGGATATGCATCTATCAAGAGAGCATCTACCAATTGATCTACTATTACTTTCCCTTTAATTTCTTTACAGTCCACATATTCTATGTCAAACTCGCTTAGTAACATAACCCACTTGGTCATGCAACCAGTTAGTGATGTTCTAGATAACAAATATTTGAGTGGATCAACTTTTGATATTAGCTTAATAGGATGACTGAGCATATAGTGACGTAGCTTTTGTGAATTGAAAACAACTTCCAAGCAAGCTTTTTCCATGGGGGAATAGTTAAGCTCATATCCCACAAGTGTACGACTAAAATTGTATATTGCACATTCCTTAGAAAACTCATCATGTTCTGCCAACAATGCCCCCAGTGCAACTGATGTGGCTAAGATATACAACAAGAGTGGTTTACCCAGAATGGGAGGCATTAAAATAGGCAGATTGGCTAGGTACTCCTTGATCTTTTCGAAGCCTTTCTGACACTCTAGATCCCATTTGAAGGTGATGTCTTTGCACAGGAGGTGTTTAAATGACTGGAATTTATCAACAAGCTGAGCTATGAAGCATCTAATAGACTATAGCTTTCCTTGCAAACTCCTTAATTGTTTTAGATTGTGTGGTAGGAGAATTTCCATTATAGCCTTGACTTTTGCTGGATCCACTTCAATGCCCCTTCTAGATACTATGAAGCCTAAAAATTTTCCAAATGTGACACCAAACACACATTTTTTTGGATTCAAACGTAGCTTGTATTGCTCTAGCCACTCAAAGATTTTCCGGAGGATCCTGGGATGATCTTCTCTTATCTTGGATTTCCCTAGTAGATCATCAACATAATCTTCCATTATGATATGTATAAGGTCATGGAAGATGACAGTCATTGCACGTTGGTAAGTTGCCCCTATGTTCTTGAGACCAAAGGGCATGGCATTGTAGCAGAAAGTGCCCTAGGTGTGGTGAAGGCAGTCTTATGTTGATCTTCAGGTGCAATTCTAATATGATTATAGCCAAAAAAGCCATCCGTGAGGGATAGAATGGAATGTCCTGTTGTAAGATCTACCAACATGTCAATGTTAGGGAGTAGGAAATCATCTTTTGGGCAAGCTTTATTAAGATCCTGTAAATCTATATAGATTTTAATGTTCCCATTTGGTTTAGCCACATGCACTATATCGGATATCCAGTTGGAGTAATCAATAGGTATGATGAATCCAACCTCTAACATTTTTTTCAACTCTTTCTTGACAAGTAGGGCCACTTGAGGATGCATTTTTTTGGAGTTTTTATTTAACTGGTTTTGCATCTGAATGAACATCAAGGTGGTGTATAGCCAATCTGGGATCCAATCCTAGCATATCTGAATAGGACCATGCAAAGTTAAGTATCCCTTCCTTTAGCAGATTGGAGATGATGGGGTACTCTTCTTTTGACAATGACTTTGCCACATAGGTGATTTTTGTCTCTTCTTTTGTTCCTAGATTAACTTCTTATGTCTCCTCGATCAGAATGGAAGACCATTCAGAAAAATGTGTTCCAACAAGGGGAAGATGAACATCCCCATCCTCTAACGCCTCATCGAGGTTTTCACTATCGAATGCACCCTTTATTTATACTTTTGACAAGTCAAAAAGTGCCTCAAGGAGGTTTTCACTAGATAACTCTTTTTTATTTTCTTTCTTTTTGCTTTTACGGTTAGGGTGTTCATCTTCCACAAATCCCATGAGATGTACATAAGTGTCCACTTAAGAAAAAGTGTCTATAGGTGTGCTACCTCATAGGTTCCAATGAATAAGGTTGAGGTGGCAGAGGGAAAGGTTGATGGTAAAGATTGAGGTGGAATCAAAAAGTGAAGGGAGATCAACATCATTGTATGAGAGTATGATGGCTTATTCTTCAAGTATGTCTTCAAGGAAATCGTTATCCAAATTGAAATTATTCAAGGTGCTAGTGGATGGTGTGGGACCCTTTTGCTTTTTGTCATAGCCTAAGCCCACATTTATAGGTCGCACAAGTGTCTTAATGGGATGCAGTCTTCCATGTTCCTCTACACCAAGACCTCCCCCTTGATAATTGTATTTTCTGATAACTTTGATGCACAGGTATAAACCTCTTGGAAGTATTCAATGAGAGGAGATGATGGCTCATGTTCTCCCCTATATATCCATTGACTAATGTCATCGTCAGCCTGATCTTGCTATGTTCCTAAGGACTGGAAAGTGGTAGAACCCATGTTCTCAGAAATGATAGTTTTCGTCTTCATTTCCTCCTTTGGTGCAAACTAAGAAGGTTGACCATAGGTGCGAGGAGATGGAGGAATGGTTGCTACATTAAGAGCAATACACATCTCATATTCTCCACAGCCTTTATCAATGATCTGGACCTTAGTAATGGTGGATTCATATGCAATGGATGGAGTAGATGATGTAGTGAATGATGGATTGGAGGATGGATTGGAAGGCGATGCCTGAGGTGCCCCCACTTCTATTCTTGGACAATATTGGGAGCGGGGGAAGGAAGCTTCTAGAGCACGATAGTACTCAAAAGGTTGAGGGTATGCACATGGATAGTTACTTCGACCCCATTGTATGGAAATTTTAGGCATTGATGGTAGGTGGATGGAATAGCCTACATGGCGTGGATCCATGGGCAGCCAAGGAGAATGTTGTATGGTAGATCCAGATCAAGGACATGGAAAGTAGTGTATTGCACCACAGGGCCAACCTGTATAGGAAGACAAATAATACCTTTTGAGTCCCTTTTTGTGTTGTCGTAGGCCTTTATTGTGATGGTTTCATCATCCAAGTTAGCATGAGTATATCCTACCTGTTTTATGAAATTTAATGTATTAAGGGCGGAGCCATTATCTACCAAGACCCGTTTTACCTTATGGCAGGTGACAATGACTTCAATGTGCAAGGAATAGTTATGGGATGAATCAATCGGCAACATATCATTTTGACTGAATCCCAGCTGATAAGTGGATGACAACTACCCTAAAAAAGCTTGAAACTGGGTAGGATCTATGTCATTGGGGCACATGCATATCCTAAAGATCTTTTTTAAGGATTTATTGGTGGATTAGGGAGGACCTAAGGAAATACAGAATGGATATTTGGGCTGGAGTCTTACCAAGATGGTCAAGGATATTATATTGTGAGCTCACAAGAGCTAGTTGGGATGAATTGGAAGGCCCAAGAATTGATATGTGGGTACAGTGTGTGGTAATAAAATATTGTGGTTCTTTTCCTTTTACATGAATCATAGATACGTGTGGCTCTCCTTGATTGATGCACATAAAAATTCTATCATAATTATATGGCACAACTTTATAACTGATATTATTGGTGTTGTTATTCTAGTTGTTATTGCTAGACCCAGGGTTAGCATTTGGGGTATTGGCACCCTGATTGTGCTTAGGGAAGGTATTTTGATATATGCATAAATTGACATTCAGAAACAAATGTAACTTGATTTGCATCCCCTTCATGATGTCACCCTGATCATAGAATCATTGGATCATAAGTTTAGTCATGACATTTAAATGGTGGGAATGACCACTTTAAATCCTTGTGATAATCTGTGCTGGGTCTCTCTATGCAGGGCGGTTGGACTTTGACTCTGTCAGAAACATCCTGAGATAAGTGATTGAATAATTTGATTGAAGAAACCTCTTGAAAATAACATCTAAAGGTTCTCCCAAAGGAGTGAATGAGTGCTTATTATTCCCTTGATTGTATTGATTGGACTATGGGGGAGCACCATGTGGTATAGATATGACATTGGAAACCGATTGAGGATTTGGGGACATACTATGATCTTTGTGAAGTATTAGCTACTTGGATGTGTTTTGTATCAGTGACACCATCATCAACAACATTTTTTTTCTTATTCCAGTAGCGAGATTTATTGCCAAATGATTTATCTTTATCCTAGTTAAAGATTTTGATTTGGCCTTTGGCAATAAGGGCTCTCTCGATGGTAGTTCCCTTCTCAATGACTTTGGAAAAAGTGGTAACACAATGAAGGCGTATATTATGAGCCAGTTTAGGGTGGGTATTGGAAACAAAGATGGTTACCAAATATTTCTCGTTGAGATGATATTTTAGCCAACTAGCCAAGGCTTGCCACCTTGGTAGGTAACTTGCAAATGTTTCTCCTACATGTTGGTTATCTTTCAGGAGATCTAAGGTATCAATATCCTTCTCCAAATTGAAGGAGAAGTATGCAACATTTTTTTTTGATAGATGCGCAAGGGAAGAAATCGATCCCTTTGGAATACCCATGAACCAGTCTAGAGCTTGCCTTGTTAGGCTCCTAGGGAACAATCGCAGAAGGTAGTTGTCATTATGCATGACCTCCTGAAAATGTGTGTAAAATTCTTGCAAATGGTTTCTAGGATCTCCCCTTCCCTTGTATTTATCAAATTTTGGAATTTCAAAATGTTTAGGGAAGGGGATGAGTGAAATTAAGGGATCAAATGGATAAGGGAAAATCTCCTCAAATTTGAAGGACTTCTTGGATGTCCCCGTTTGCAAGTCTTTTAGTGCGGCTTTTATTTCTTCCCACTCCTTATTAACTGGTGCTGATTGTGGAGGATTTATCAAATTGGACTGATTGTAAGGGATATATTGTTGATGTGATGTTGGTGGAGGAGGGATGGACTAATCGTATGATGGTGGAGGTGGATATGAAGGGATTTGTTGGTATTGATTGGGATACGTGGATTGAGGATTGACATAAGCTTTTTGGTATGATGGCTGGGCTTGGTAATATGAGGAAGAGGCACCCTACTAACTCCATGAGTGGTGGCTCACTTTAGGGTAATATGATTCAGTTGATGATGAAGGATTTGTTGTTGAAACATATGGGGTTATTTGAATTGGCCATTGATATTGAATGTTTTCATTGCAATTTAGAGGAAGTATAAGATGGTTGTTGTTGATATATTTATTTGCAGTTATAGCAGAATAATTGGGAGTTAGGATTAGAATCATGTGTTTTATGGAATAATAGGGTCTTTAAAGGATAATCCATGAGATGGACAATTTGTTGGGAGGGTTGTTGGGTGTGGGATGCAGATATTGAGGTTGTTGAAAGAGGAGTTCAATAGGGATTTAGGATTAGTAAATTAGTGAAAGTTGTCATAAGATGATATTTATGAATGTTAGGGAGAAATTTTAATATGATTGTTGGAGAGATTGTGAAGGATACCCCTAGTTTGATGAAGTGTTAGGTATATAGTGAATTTGTGTGTGATAAGAATTTAAAGAATTTGGTATGTGTCAGTTATGGGGCTGGTAGTGAAGACCACCCTTGAGGTGATTTGTTGGGATATATAGAAGGGTGATGAGTTTGATGTACATTTTAGACTGAACAGTGTATTGAAAGATTCTCAAAATATGCCCCTCAATGCTACAGAAGAGTTAAGCACAGATTGATTTAATTAGGAGAGAAGAGTAAGATTATAAGATGGTCATGAGGTTGGACATGAGGATTTTGTATAGTTGGAGACATGGCCAGATTTTCCAGAACAAGAAGGATTCTTCGAGATTAGAATTATGAAAGGGGATTCATTTAGGATTTGGGTACACTTTTAAGTATAAAATCAAAAGATGCAGTGGTAGAGATTTATTAAAACATGTTTCCAAATCTCAGTTGGTACCATGTGTCTTGTGGTGTGACTTGGGGGACTTGTGGAACTGATGAACTAGGATTGGGATCTTGTGGTAGAGAAAAGGGTGTAATATTAACATATTTTGATAAATCATACCCTAACAGTGGCTTGATATCCTTTAGGAATAACGTGGCGAGGATCTTATCCCCACGCTCATCAAGAAGAAGATCTGTCATTTGCACATTAGTAGGTTTTCTAAGGTATTCATCGATTGTGAGCTCGGGTTGGTTAACCATGCTTTTCTCTGGGGGAGATTGGTTGTGGATCTCAGTGTTGGATTGAGATGAACCACCGTTGGTGGGTTGATCCTTAGGAGGTTGAGGCTGAGCACCTTTTGACTGTTGTTGTTCCATGAGTTTCTTTTCTTGCGATCGAGTAAGGGGGATGAAAATGCAAAACAACCAGATGACTAAGATGACACTATTGCTTGGAATGCACCTAAATGATGTCCTAGATGATGACTAAAAGGATTTCTAAGATGATAGATCGATTGGTTAGATGATTGATGGAATGATTTGGATAGTCGATTAGATTGGATTGGATTGGATTGATTGATTGGATTAGATGATTGATAGGATTGGAAGATCGATTAGATAAGATGATTGATTGGATTGGATCGATAGGATTAACTCTAAACCAAGTTTAGGGGCTTAATTTGATGACATGCGATGTTGATGGTTAGATTGGATTATAAAAGGATGATCGCAGTACAAAATCTCCCTCATGATGAGAGGAGATTGATAAGGCCATGGATGATTACTGACTCAAGATGGATGACAATCCTAAGTGACCATGGATGATAACAATTAGGGTCAGTTACCTAACCCAATTGGATGAAAATCCCCTAAAAAAAATTCTAAAGGATATGGATTGATAAATTGAGGATGGGTATGCAATCTAGGGATGTCCTAGGATGCACCTATGTGATTGGATTGAGGATTTGACGACTTTTGAAAAATGCAAATGGACTAAAATGACGATTACAGGTAGATGTATGATGATAAAAAAAATTGATCGTAGGAACAAACTCAAAAAATGGAAAGCTTTTAGTGGTCCAAAGGATTAGCTCTCAGGTCTTTTATATGGGACACACATACGCCTCTGTGTATGAAAAATTTTCCCCTTCAGGTGATGGGATCACCTATCTAAAGGTCAATGGAATCGCCTTTGTGTTTAACGGGATCACCACTCTAGGACATATGATTGCCTATATCTTTGGATGCTAAAAAGAAACAAGCGGGCATGAGACACAATATCACCTATCTAGGGTTCAAGATCGCCACTTTCTTCAAATGTACAGATGCAGACAAAAATACCTATTAGTGTAATGGATTCACCTATTTCCTTAGATGTACAGACGGGGGTACAAACTAGATGTGATATCACTTATCGGGGTAACAGGACAGCCTATGTCTTTGACTGTACGGATAGGGATGGTACAAAATGGACACAGGATCGCCCCTACAGACAACAGGTTCTCCTATTCTAGTGGATGTACAAATGAGGGAGACATAGACGAGACATGAGATCACCCCTACGGACAATAGAATCGCCTATTCAGGGAACAGGCAGATGGGGATGACACAGACTAGACACATACTTGCCTATAAGGATGGCAGGATCTCCTGTTTAGGGAACAAGCGGATGCAGGGTCTCCTAACTAAGAGACCCATAAGAAAATTTTCCCCTGACAAGAGAGACTTCACCTAAAGGATGACTAGATTGGACTCAAGACACAGAATCGCCCCTTCCAGGGTAGGATCATTTGTCCACAATGCAATTTCACCCCTGTGAGAAGCAAACTCGCCACTGAGGGTAGAGGAAGACTATGACAAAGGACTAAAAATACAACAAACAATAAGCAAAGGGCTGGAATGACTCAGACTGACGACAAGCACTGGTATAGCACAAGAAAACACTCCAAACAACACAAGCCTAAAATTATAAGTATGGGTTTGCTAACTCGATGTAGGCCCACCACCTTGAGAGGACACCCCAAGGTTAATACTCCATGATACTGGGGTGGTTCTCTGGATCACCCTTTCTTGTGAAGGTAGATATCTAGAGATTCAGTGGGACCGGTTCATCAACAGATGCCATGGCCTCACCTTCACTCTCTCACTCAGAGACTATCGTAGTCCACCATGAGGATTTCTATCTCAACCCAAGGGATGACGTGGTGAGTAACTTTGGGGTATGATATGCATCCCCTGCACTAAACCAAGCCACAACTAAATAGGCTATCTCATGAGTCCTTGATACTCCAAGAGGGTGTGTGAGGCACAACTGTGAACACTAGCCTATCACAAGCATGGATTGAGAGCCCCAATGAGGTACTATCAAGTCAGACCAACCTTGCATGTCTTATCTAGGTATCACCCTAGCTTCAACGCTTCGCTAGACACAATGTGATTGCATTGGGGTATAGCTTTGGCTCTCCCCTCTTTATATACCCCGCTGGTAACATGTGGTCAAGATCGTCCCCTGAGTGATGAAATCCTAGGAAGGTCTCACTAAAGGGAAGAGAATATTAGATGTTTATGTCGGTCCCTAGGCTCACACGTAGCACAAGGGGAGAGTGTGCGCTCACTAGTACTCTTTGGGTAGACTAGATTGGACTAGAATGAGTTACGATTTATGATCACCAAAGATCACCGAAAGGTGTAAGGGGAGTGCATACGTCAACAACCCGCTCCCAAACAAAACAAAAAGATTAATTCACCCTTTAATTAATCTACGTGTGCCTAGATTAATGCGAAAACAAGACACAAAGACAAAGCTAATCTAGGGGTCTTTGATCGATTGTCTTGCAATAAATGTGTTAGTAATTTTCACCACCAGTCTTCGTCAAACATGGGGGACAAGTTGCACAAAATTTTTAGTTAAATCACACACTCACAAAAAAATGAGTTAGTTGATTAGTATACAAAACCAAAATCAAATTAAAGCTCAAATTGAAAAATTGAAGGATCTAGATTACCTCAAATTCACCCCTGTGTAGAACGATTTCGCCTTTGTCTAATATCAGGATCACCCTTTCTTAGAGAACAGGAGGAAGTGTAGTCGCCTATTGAGTGGATAGGTAGAAACGTATTTGCCTCTACGTGCAATGCGGGATTTCCCTTCTCTTCAGCACATTGGCCCGTTCAGGTTATCCCAAGTGGATCCACCTCTGAAATCGATAGTATGGATTGGTGGATACAAGTTTTCCCTTTCTCTAGAAGGGCTGGAGTGAGTTTTCCTGTGTTTGCTATAGTTCCACCTCTGCGTCAAGCAAGTTCATCCGTTGAGGGCAGATTCGCCCTTGCGTGTGAAACCCAAACTTTCAAAATTTCAAACAACAAGCAAATGTGAAAGAGACCCGTCACATGGGTCCCACCGAGAGTGCCAAAAATGTGTGCAAGTGATTTTTCTTACTCTAAAGATGAAAAATGAAATGAGATGCAACAAGAAAAATGCAAACAAACGCTCAAGATTGGCCTAAGATGAATTCAAACAAAATACAAAGAAAATGGAACCTTTTACCTTATCTGAATTGATGGATTTGGTTGGCCCTTGTTGATGCTTGATTGTGTGCTCCTTGATTAGAAAAATGGTTGTAACCTTGTGCAAAATAAAGCTAATGGAATTTAGATTGCAATGATGGATGTGGGTAGTGGGATAGATGCAATATGGAGGCTCTAATGGCTACAACAATGGAGGTATGAAAAATGGCTAAGTGTTGGTTTGAATGCTTGAATGCTTAGTGTGTTGATGCCAAAATGATGGCAATTCCTCTACTTTTAGGGGAAGTGCCTCTAACGCAATGGATGACTGAGATGCATCCATGATGGAGAGAATCAAGGGCTAGGGTGAGTTGAGAACTCACAAGCCCTCACATACTAATATGTGTCAGATGAGTTGGCCAAGGAGAGGTGAAGTGGAGATGATGTGGAGGTACTATGATGTACCTTGGGAATGGACAAGATCTCCTCATAAATGAGGTCTTTGTGCACATGTACCTTGAGAGGACATGTGAGGAATTAAAATTTCTTCACAAATCCTCATGGGGATGGGAGAAGGAATTAAAAATTCCTTAAAATTCCTAGAATGAATAAATGTGAATTTTAAATTCACATGGGGAAGAGGATGCCTTCTCCAAAAGGAGAAAGCATTTAATGTAAGTTGACTAAGGACACATTCCATAAATGACATTTAGATTAGGTTAGCCTAATTAAGTGATTAAGGTTGTGCAAATATATGACAAGACAAGCTAATGAAGGATTAAAGGCAAGTGGGAGATTATGGAGGATGTGACCCTAATGATGATTAGAGGTGTGCACATCCTAATCAAAAATAAATTAGATTAATCTAGATTAAAGGGGATTGTGGAGGATATGACATGAGGAGAGAGAAAAGGGTTAAAAAATTGATTTAATTCACATAGGCTAATGACTAAATTAAATAAATTGGTCTATTTATTTAATTTAGAGATGAATAAGGTAAGGTATTTGATTGATTAATTAAATACCTTAGGGAACATTAGGTTGAAGTGAAATATTAATCAAATAATTAATTATTCAATTAATATGGCTTAAGGATGCGGGACAAAGGAATGCAAGGGTGAATTTGACCATGTGGGAGTGGTCAAATTCAGGTGTCTACAATGTTTAGTTAAATTGAATTTATACTAGTTGATAAAAATTTAAATGAGTGTGTAATGTATTTCATTTTTATATTTAATTTAATTTAAATGTAACCAAATGTGTATTTTTTATTAAATCAATTAAGTGCATGTGAGCATAAGATAACATTATAATGCTTAGGTAGTTAACATAATATTTAAAAACTCAGTTTAAATCATGATAGCACAAAAAAATCATCCTTGC
>VDFB02219155.1:0-12739 GCA_007258455.2 Sequoia sempervirens
TTTTAATGTAGTCAAAAGATGAAGAAGAGACTAAAAAGACAGTCATATCAGAATCAGTCCAAAAGCTGCTAGAAAAATATAAGGATATTGTCAGTGATGGTACACCTGCAACCTTACCTCCAAAGAGAGCTATAAGTCATCAAATTGACTTCATACCGGAGGCTTCATTTCCTAAGAAAGAAGTAGCATACAAGCACAAAGCAAAGAACCTAGAATTAGCTAGGCAAGTGCAAGAATTATTGGATCAAGGATTGATTCAAAAGAGCATCAACCCATGTGCAATACCAATGGTTTTAGCAACCAAGAAAGGAGGTAAGTGGAGGTTATGTACTGATTCTAGAGCAATAAATAGGATCACCATTAGGTATAGGTTTCCTATTCCTAGAATTGAAGATTTAATGGATTGTCTTGGAGGAGCTTAGTACTTCACTAAGTTGGACTCAAGAGTGGGTACCATCAGATCAAAATTAAGGATGGTGATGAGTGGAAGACAACTTTTAAGACAAATGATGGTTTATATGAGTTGAAAGTGATGCCATTTGGCCTCTCAAATGCCCCTAGTACATTCATGAGACTCATGAATGAAGTACTTAAGGATTTCACAGGGATCTTTGCGGTAGTATATCTTGATGACATACTAATTTTTAGTAAGACAACAGAAGAACACTTCAAGCATGTGGAGATAAGTTCTTAAAAGGATTTACAGAGAGGAGAAGTTGTGAAATCAATGTGAGAGGAAAGTATTAGGTTCTTCAAGCAGCCAACATCTACTTGGTTTGTAGTATCCAAAGGAATGTTGAAGATGGATCAAGCGGGTGGGAAGCCATCTAAAAGCTGGCCTCACGTAACCACAACAACAAGGTAGGAGTTTTCATGGATTAGCCCAATTTTAGAGAAAATTCATAAGGAACTTTAGTGGTATATGTGCACTAGTCCTAGATACTATCAAAAGGTGGTTTGAAAATAAAGTTTAAGTGGACTCAAGAGGTTGATAAAGGGTTTGAAAAACTGAAACAAGAAGTGGCAACTCAACCTATTCTAGTATTGCCTAGTTTTGACAAGTTGTTCATAGTTGAGTGTGATGCAAGTGGAGTAGCAGTAGGAGGAGTACTTAGTCAAGAAGGTAGGCCTGTGGCTTTCTTTAGTGAAAATCTCAATGAAGCCAAACAAAAGTACTCTACCTATGATCTAGAATTATATGCTTTAGTGTAGTCCCTTAGGAAGTGGAGGCATTATCTGTTACCCAAAGAGTTTGTGGTTTTTACTGATAACCAAGCACTTAGTTATATCAACACCCAAGAGAAGTTAAATAATAGGCATTTGAAATGGATGGAATACATCTAAGCCTTCACATTCACTATCAAGCACAAGAAGGGACAAATGAACAAGGTGGTAGATGCATTAAGCAGAAGATTGTTGACAGTGCAGGAGATACAGCTGAAGAGCATTGGATTAGAGAATTTCGAAGACCTCTATGGTGAAGATGAAGACTTCTCAGAAGCTTACATGGTATGTTCTGATTTTGAGAATCATTTTCATAGCCACTATTCTGAGTATACATTGCAAAATGGACTATTATTTAAGGGTAATCAGTTATGTGTTCCAAGAGGGTCAATGAGGGAAAACCTGATTCAAGCAAAGCATAATGGTAGTCTTAGTGGACATTTTGGTATCAATAAGACCTTAGAGTTAGTTCAAAGGTTCTATTACTAGCCTAAGTTCGCAAGAGATGTTAGCAGGTATGTGGAATAGTGTGTTGTATGCATGAAAGCTAAGGGAGGAGCTAGCAATGCTGGTTTATATCAACCCCTACCCATTTCAAACAAACCATTGGACTATGTGAGCATGGATTTTGTGGTAGGTCTTCCTAAGACCAAGATTGGGTTTGACAGTGTTTATGTTGTGGTAGACAAATTTAGCAAGATGAGTCATTTTATTCCCTACAAAAGTACTCATGATGCCAGCTACATAGCTCATCTTTTCTTCAAGGAAGTTGTCAGGATCCATGGCTTACCTCTAAGCATTGTTTATGATAGAGATGTGAAGTTCATGAGTCACTTTTGGAAGACTCTACGGAGCAGATTGGGTACAAATTTGTCATTTGGATTAGCTTACCATCCTCAGACTGATGGTCAAATAGAGGTGGTTAACAGAGTTTTGGGTAATCTTCTAAGGTTTCTAACCAAGGAGTATGGATAGACATGGGATATGGTTATCTCCCAAGCTAAATATGCTTATAATGATAGTGTCAATAGGACAACAGGGAAGAGTCCTTTTGAGGTTGTGTATGGAATGCATCGAAGAGACATTTGTGAGCTCAGAGACCTTGGATCTATGGAGAATAGGAGTGGACATGCAAAGGACTTTACTAGACCATGAAGGAGATTCAGGAGCAGGTCAAGAAAACAGTCATAACAGCAACCCAAAAGTTGAAGGAGAAAGTTGATATGTCAAGGAAGGATGTACAATTTCAAGTAGGGGACTATGTTATGGTCCACCTTAACAAATCAAGGTTGTAGAAAGGAATGTCAACCAAGTTGTAGATGAAGAGAGTGGGTCCCTGCAAGGTATTGGCCAAGTATGGATAGAATGCATACAAGGTGGAGTTACCTACTAATCTAGGGATCTCACCTATGTTCAATGTTGCTGATTTGATCAAGTACAAGGGCACAGTCAAGGATTTGGATTAGGACAGTAAGGAGATATTCAAGGATGTTAGCAACATGATGCTACAAACTCCAGACAAGCTACAAGCAGAGAAGATCTTGGAGTCAAGAGTAAAAAAGACTACAAGGCACAAGGTGTACATGGAGAATCTTGTCAAATGGAAGAACAGGCATGAATCTGAAGCTACCTAGGTAGAAGAGGTAGAATTTAAGAAACAAGGCATTGATATGTCTCTGATCTCTCCTAAAGTTCCTTGGTTGTTTGTGTTGAGAGGGGGAGAATGGTGCAGAAGCACCTGACAAAGTTCAAGGTTTATTGAAGTTTTGGTTGAAGTTATAATTTTTGTTCTATTGTGTGAGGTCATGTTGACCATCTTGCTTGTGGTTGAGGTTTTTTCTCCCTAAGTAAAAAGTGGTGAAAGTTGAGTAATCTTTGGAAGCTTATCTTGTTTGTTTTCAAAACAATGGACCAAGGTTGGAAAACACACTATGTTTTACAACATTAACCTTTTGGTCATCCTTAGGCTTGTTAAAAGAAAACTAACTATTTCCAAGCCTATTTCATGGGTACCTTGACCCAGGAGCAAGGTTGGAAGAACAATAAAATTTGTTGAAATTTTGTGTGAATAGAGAAAAAAATAGCATTTTGAGTTATATTTTCTGAACTTTTATATCTTGGCATACCTTCTATGGATTAGTTTGTTATTGTTATGGTCTGTACAATGTAGTTCTAGTTGTCTTCAAGTTTTGAGTGAGATTAGATAGCTTATTTGTTGCATTTATAAGCATTTATTGTAAATAATTTGTTTCTACTCAAGTTCTTGTCTAAAATAGACTATTTATTTGAAAATGTGGTTCTAGAGCACTTTTCCTTCATACAACTATACGGCCCTTTGGAAATAGTTCCTAGTCACCATGCTTGTAAATATGTTAATTTGTAGGTTTTTTTTGAGTTCTGTGGATGCTAGCAAATTGATGCCCTAGGTGAGCCAGTGCAGGTCCAATTAGGGCAGACTTGAAGTAAAAGATCCATAACTTGCAGGGGAAAAGAGATCTTGGAGAGATTCTTTCTGGAGAATTTAGTGGAAGGTATTTACTATGCATGGTGATTAGGAAGAGGGTTTATCAATTCATTTAGTGGGAGAACTTTTTGACAGTCTACAAACAGCTTTGAGCAACTTAAAACCCTAGGGTTGTTGACCATTTTTGTATATGGACAGTGTACGGCCTGTACAGGGCTAAAACCCTAAAAATATTTGAGGCATAGACATGAGAAACTCAAACTATAAACAAAGAACCTAAGTCATTTTGTGGGTTTATAAGAGAAAATTATTTTACCTCTGTTCAGAGGCCTAATTGGGGGCTCAAGGCTTATAGCCTTTCCAAACCCTAGGAGAGAATTTTGTGGAAGCGATGGTTAGTTGGAGTCTTGGGATGGAACAAGAACCCTCATTTGATCATCTTGAAGCCATCATAGCATTTACACACCCCTACAAGAAACTAACATAAGGTTGTGGATATTTGGTCTTTAAAGAAGAATAAGGTCCAATGGAGAGAATGTGGAAAGCACCAAGGTTGTTTTGGTAAAAGAATGACTTATTGATTGAAGAGGGGTTGGTCGGAGACAAACTAGGGCACCTTGTCATGAGTAGAGTCTATAGGTTAGCATGGTGACAGAGACACCAAAGGGAGTCTTACAAGGAAAGGCCTAGGCAGTGATTGATTGATTCCTCAACCCATCCCTATCACATGTCCTCCTAATAAATTTGATTTTCATGATCATTCAAGATTGTACCCTCTTTTCTAAATCCTTCTTGCAATTAGGGGAGGTGTTGGGAGATGGATGTGGGATAATAAAAGTGGTGGAAATGATCTCATCTTCTTGTATCATACTATCTTTCCAAGGGGGAGGACGAGAGAGACAATCAAGACCCTGATTGCTTGTATCTTTTCACTGATATACCTTTGTGATAATAGGATAAAGTGTCAGGGACAAAACGGTATGATTGTTATGATTTGTAAAATTAAGTATACCAATTGGCAGAAAATGAATTGGGTAAATAATTAAAAGTGAAAATGGTTATTTTGATAGGTTGTTAATAAAATATTGGCTAATAAAGGTTATGTACTCGAATAAACATTATTAAAATAGGTATTTAATTTTGTTGTAGATAAATAAAGCGTGTATCTAGTTAAAGTAAATTGATTTATATGGTCAATTAAGGAGATAAGTGATTTTACATTTACATAGTTTCTTTTACTTGAAGGTTAAATGATAAAGTTATTTTTAAGTGAGGATAAATACCAGGTTCATAGGTTAATTAATTTAAATGATACTGATTAAAGGTTAAATGGTTTTAATTACCCTCTTGTTATCTAATGAGTCTATGAATGATAATTATTTGTCAACTACTATGTGAAATAATTCATTAGTATCGTCACTTTAGTATTATAATAAAGTTGTAATTTATAGAATTGTCATCTTAGTATTACATTTTAAAGTTATAATTAGGATTCGTATTAAACAGTTGATAGAGATGGTTATCTTATAAGTGATATAGTTATTTTAAATATAATTCTTTGTAGTAAATACTCTCTTAATTAAATTAAGTGGATATGTTAAAATAAGTGATAAGAATGTTAAAATAATGCTTAAATTAAAGGAATGTCTTTATGGTTATAAGGTGTGAGTGATTGTTGTTTTAAACAAAGTGTTTTGATTATTGGTTTAAGTGTTATATAATTGTTTTAAGATGGGTGTTATTTGTGGGATATTTATGGAGATGTCTCGATGGCCTATTCATTGTAAGTGTTTTAAGATAGTGTTCTTCAAGGTTCATGTGTTTGATGGTTTCCTTGTATGGAATTATGTGTGTAAAATGGGAACTCATATTATTGTTCATGATTGTTTTAAATTTGTGTTTGGAAGAGTATGCTTGAGAATTAGTGTCTTATGGCTTATAACATCAGATTATATCTTCAATTTGCAATATTGTGATATCCTTAAATGATGGAAATGATTGATCGTTAAAATAATGTTCTTTTTAGATGGTTTGAAGTTACTTCTTATTGAATGAATGGATATATTGTATTTGAATTAGTGGTTTTATGGATTGTTTTGATAGATCCTTTCAATGTGACTTTTTGTGAGTTGATTTGGAGTTAAGGACTTTCTCTCATTTATTTTACATTGCTATATGTTTTCTTTTGCTCTTTACCTAAGTGGAAAATTGGTTAATGTTATCTTTGTCATGATTGACGGGTCTGCTTGAGTTGATAATGAATCAAATTGAAAAGTTCTTTGAAGTTATGGGTATTCCGAGAGGAGAAAATAGAGGTTTCCCTTGGATTTCCGATTTAGTTCGTATTGAAGATGTTGATGTTGTTGAACGGAGTTGTTGATCTTATTTTGATGTATTCACTCATTATATTTGATTTGAAAATAGTTCTTTGAGGTCTTGCAATTATTTTTGTTAGTTCTTTGATGGGGAAACCCTAGTGTAACTTTTGAGAGTCTTACAGAGGCTTGTTTTTATGGTTGGTCAATGTTCTCACTTTATGTGCTTTTGATGTGGCAAGTGTTTTGGTATTTGGATTTTAAAAGGGTTGTACGAGAATTGTAAGATTTTGATTATGTGTTTATCACGAGATGGGTAATGCCTCACATGTTTCTCTGTTGTGATCTAATGTTCTTGTTATGTTGTACAACCCTTGGAGTTTGGTTTTTATGTTTTGAGTGTCTAGAGAGAGAGTGGCTCTAAGTGGGTGGTCGGCGCACAAAGGGGCACCAGGATAGCCCTCATTAGAGTGAATTTAATAAGTGATAATTTAAATAATTAACTAGGGGATGGGTAGTAACACATTAAAAAGATAATTGTTGCCTCATCCATGTTTAGTGCTACCACCGGACTAAAGGTTGAGAAGGCCGTGGTGGCATATTCGTTGCCTTGTCTTACTTAAAGAGTATGAGGATCCCATATGGAAACAACCCTATGGGGCAGCTCTTGAGATAGAGTAGTCTGGATAACCATAGATGGGAGGTGTCCTAGCACTTTCCGATTTGTCACGGATAATCCGTCAGTAGATGGAGGCGGTACCTTGCAGTAGGTAGCCTCGAGAATCCATGTTAAGCCATGCGATGACACTCTCCTCTAACACTCCTTCTTATGTTGTTACTTTGTAAATCCTCTGGAAGTGGTCCTTTGTCTTTAATTGATGAAACCTAGTTGTTTGAAATGATTTATGGTTTAACCCTATTTTATCTTTGGTGTACTTTGTGGTCTTGTATGATCTCATTGATATTTGACTTATGACCTTGTACTCTTATGGTACTATGATATGATGTTATTGTGTCGGTTAATGATCATCCTTTGGTTATTTGTTTGCTGGTTATTGCTTTGATTTATGTGATGAGATTTATGACTCTTGGATGTGGTTGATTATGTCATTGTAATTCCTGAGTGTTATGATACTTTTGTATGACGTTGAGTTTTGTGGTTCCCTGTTGGATGTTCTTAGTTGAGGTCTCTTTCTTGTTAGGTCCTAGCATGGGGGGTGGGTCTTTGGACTCACATGGTCGGGTGGTACGTGCTAAGCACCCCATTGGGTCCGCAGTCGAGGATCGAGAGGTGCAGATTGATGCTATTGCAGCGACTCCAAAGTTGTATCTATCTTGGAGCCAGTTTGATACTGTGTATTCATCTATTCATTTGTATCATGATTCTTGTTGTATGGTTTCCGTTCATGGTTGGAAACACTTTTGTATCATTGTACTTCTTAAACATTGTACTGTAATGTAATGTAACGTTAAACCTTGTGTGGAGATTGGCCATGGTGGTTGTTATTTAGGGTGTTGAATTAATCATATATTTATGTACATAGATGGTTTCTTATTATTGATCATCATGTATGTGTTATATTTGTTAATGTTTACTTTGTTATGGATTATATTTTTGGATTTTATTCTTTATTGCTGTTGTATGGATCTAAGTTGCGTAATGACTCTTTGTGTACCCCAAAGGATGTATGTGTTAGTGAATTTACTTAAATGAAATTCATGTTACGACTTAATGTGTATTACATGTATGTTATGTTTACTTAAAAAAGAAATTGTGCTATAATTATTGTGTTGTTGTCCTTTGGGGTTATGCGGTAGTGATTACAGTAGGAGTCAATGATTGATTCCTCCAACCCCACTCCCTATCACATGTCCTCCTGATAAATATGATTTTCATGATCATTCACAATGGTATCCTATTTTACTAAAGCCTTCTTACAAGTAGGGGGCTATTGAGAGATGGATTTGGAATAAGCCAAGTGGTGGAAATGATCCCATCTTCTTGTTTTCTAATTTATTCCAAAGGGGAATGAGGAGTGGGACAATCAAGACCCTCAACGCTTGTATATTTTTTCACCAATATACCTTCATCAATAATAGGAGAAGCATCAGGACAAGAACAAGTATGATTGTTATGATTGTCTACACTACCAAGTTCACCAATGGGAAATGTAATATTAAAGACTATATCAATGGTTTTATGATAATTATGACTAACATTTTCCTCATTGTTGTAATCTAAATTGAACTCATAAGGGGGGATGTTGTACTTATGCAATCCATTTTTAACCATATCAAAGCCACACCACTTGAAAGAAAACATGCTATCATGAAAAAGTAAGTAAAGTGCAATGCAATGACTTAATGTAGGATGTTTAAATGCAATTTTTAGATGTGAAACAATATAATTTTTTGATTACATTATGTAACAACCTAAAAGAGGAAATGTTGTAAATGAAAATTTAAAATTGAGAAATGCATGAAATGAGCTAATTTAAGCTAGAACAAATGAAATGAATGTAATAGAAACTCAACCAACTAATATAGATAATTAATGGTAGCAAATAGAAGTACAAAAACAAGGTTTTTAGTGCTGTAAAAGGCAATTTCAGGGGTGTACTAGGATTGATTCGCCTAAGGTGGTGAATGAGTCCTAGTAGGGATTTTTTTAAAAATATTTAGAAATATTCAAGTGGTTTTTATGTTTTTTAGTTTGTATGATGTGTATCCTAAATGAAAATGCAGTTTTTTGATGATTTTCAATTATTTGAGATGCAAAAATGCAACCTATATGCACTTTCACTAATGCCAAAAATTTAGAAATCCTAGATGAAAATTAACCAATGAAAAGATAATGTGAGTAAGATCTGCAATGATGATGGACTCCAAATCAGAATATGATATTCAAAAGTTGGGTTCACCAAAATCTGGTCACCAAAAATGGATGCTACTCTTGTTAAAGAAAGGGATCTGATTTCATAATGTTCACACTCAAGGACACCTTGGAGATCTTCACCCAAAGAAGAATGGAAAATATTTGAAAATAAGGTATCCTAGGATATGGTTTGGGATTAGAAAAGGCTGAATGAGGGGTTCACAACCAAGTGCAAACTTGGAAAAGATGAAATGTTTGAAAACACAATGTGATATGTAAACATATGCTAAATAACCTAGAAATGATCATGAAACAAAACAAAAAAAAATGTAAAATTCAAAGTGTGCACCTAGAAACTTGTTGAGGATTGAGTGGAACTCTAAAATCCTAAAGATGCTGATTTTTAAACCTGGTGGGACTCATTCACCATTATGGGTGAATCAATCCCTATTTTGGGAAATTGCACCAGAGCTTATTTTAGCCAAATGGATATCCAAATCCACAAAAATCTCTAAAAATAGGTACAATGGGAATCATTTGCCACTAATGGTGAATGAGTCCACTTTGACTTTTCTAAAAAAATCAAAAGTGGAAGCTATAGCTCTCAGTCTGCTCTTTCTATTCCTCCAGGTGTCTAGATCTAAAACATTAATTTTTAGGGTTGTAAGTGAATTTTTGTGGATATTTTTACCTTTCCAATAGGGATATGACTCCAAAAAGTTTGAAACCTATTCTTTAATCATCTCATAGCCTTCAAAGAACCTAGATCTACAATCACACAAAGAAAGAGAGAAAATGTTGATTGTTAGGGAATAGGGGCTTGCCTTGGTCAAACCCCTTTTAGGCAATTAAACTAAATGAGAAAATAGGATAATGAATCATGAAAATGAGATAATACAATTAGAAACTTTCCATGATGATGGATCTTGAAGTGCTACAACAATTGATGAATGATGTGCCCTTGAATGCCTTAGAATTGATCTTGAAATCTATCTTGATGATCTTGTGAAGACTTGAAGTGCTTAACCCTCGAATTCTTGAATTGGAAACATGAATGAATGAAATAATTATTTAGAAGCTTGTTTATACAGACAATCCACTCACATGTCTATTAATTTGATCCCCAAGGCTGACATTGAAGAAAAATAAACTTAAAACCCAAATTTTCTTGCTCAAACTTTGAAAATAGCTCAAATGGGACTCATTCATCATTCTATGAAAATGATTCCCACCTAGATGGGAATCATTTTCCGAAAGTGGTGAATGGGTTCCACAGGGGCCATTTTGCTAGCTAAAGTGTTAGGGAATGTATTAATTAAGTTCATATATTGATCTAGTCAGGTTTTCAATCAAAATATGCCTTGGGATGGACAATATGGGGTTATAGAGGCCTATAAATGATTATATAAAGGTCATAGATGCAATGGGGCCCAAAATACAATGTGAAAGTGTAAATGAATACACTTTACAACACTAAATTAAGGGAAAATTAAGTGAATTTAGCTTTAAAAGGCACAAGATCCAATGTGAATGTGAACAACACATTACAACAATAGATTAGGCCACATTTATTTTAAAAAATTTCTAGATTAATGTGAAAATACAATTAAATACATATTACAACATTTAATTAAGGGAAAGACAGGCCCATTATACTTAAATGCCTGATAAAAGCCTAGAAAAGTGTGAAATTGATTTACAACACTTTACAATACCTTTGCAAGACATGTATTTTATTCAGTTTACAAGGGCCTAAGACCTAATGTGAATTTTTGATCCACATTACAAAATTAAATAAAGGAAAAATTAAGCTAAAATCACAAGGAGGGCCCAAACGAGACAAAAAAAGTAGAAGGGTTACTTTTTTGGTGTTCACAATTTCACAATTATTTTGTTTGTATTAAGTAGTTTATGATTTTTTAATCTAAGAATCTTATCATAGTTCCATAATCATTTAATTTGCATTAAGGTGTTGAGGATTTTTTATTCTAAGCATTTTTTCATCATTTCATAATTAAATGTGTATTTGTTTTAAGTTTTTTAGGATTTGTTATTCTTAGAATCTTTCTCTACTAAAGAATGAGCAATACTTCCCATAACAAGATATTGGTAGTTATTTTTTTAGTAGGTGGGTTATGTTTAATGTGTCTAGAACTTGAATCTTCTTGGCCTAACTTGGATTAGCTCAAAATCTTAGCCTCTCATTAGTGACATTAGTTATTTTAAAACTTAGATTATTTCTAGTGGAATTCAATAAGCTATTGAATGTTTACATATTTCTTTAATGAAATATTTTTCAAAGATGATGTGATACTTACACATGTAATATTGTATTTTTATGCAATTAATTTTCTATCTTCACAAAATTTCTTAGGATCTTGCATCTATAATGTTTATGATAATGTCAATACTAGTCATGGCATTGCAGGTTAATAAAATTTCACTAGATTTTCAAAGACAAGGAATAGTAAATCAAATGAAAAGTTGATCCTATTTATTTTTAGTTTATTTCCTCTCTAAACTCTTCTCTTTTTTTCTTTTTTTTGCATATTTAGTTAGTTTAGGAGTAGGCTATAGTTAGAAAAGGATCTTATTTTTAACTTGTTATAAATAAATTTTCTCACGTTTGGAAGTTTTTCTAGGGTATGTGTAGGATCATAATGGAAAAAATAGGCCCTTAAGTGGCAAAAAAATTAGAAAAATCAGAGATAGGCAACTTCACGTAAAAATTTGAGTAAGTTATCTATATTATTTCAAAAATATGTAAGAATAGAATCTGTAGAAAATTGAATATAGTTTCTAAACTACTATGTTTGTTTAAAAAAATAAAAATCTATTTGGTGAAAATTTCAAATTTCAATTCAGTGGTACTTAAATTTCAGGGAAAAAATAAGTAGGTTTCTATTTGACCACCCTAACCACAATAAAATGATAATATTTTATTATAAGATTTTAGATATAAGTAGAGGACTCATGCCCTAATGTGATGCATAATTATTTGTAATTTTTTTCAACTAAATAATTAATTATGATTTTTTTATTACAATTTTTTTTTAAAAAATAAAAATTTGTATGTCTAACCACCTTAACTTGGTCAAAACTTCATGAAATTCAATTTTTCTTTTATTCATCCTATAGTATGTGAAGCATAGAATGTGATGCATATTTTGGATTCAAAAATTGTTATACCAATTGAAAGCTATAGATTTTTTTCAATCAGCCTATCAATAAGGACTTTAGTCCTAATTTGAATAGAAAATGAATAATAATTACTTATTAAATTCAAAGTAAAGCATAATTTATATCGTTGGAAAGATGAGAATCTCCTTTAAAAACCCTTTTCGTTTCATCAATTTTGGGTAAAAGAATAGTCGTCAGCCACATACCCATCATATTGCCACATTTTGGCCCATCATGATCCTGCACATACCCCCTATTTTTTATAATATTAAAAGTGTTCATTTTTGTGCAACGGGTGATTGAAGCATCTTGTTTATGCATTATTTATGTTATTTTATGATCTCCTAATGCCAATAACCACATGATTAATTGATTACTAGCAACACCTTATACAAGTACAACTACATAAGACACTAGATTATCCAACATTGTCAAGATCTTACATGAGGGAACTTGGGGTTATCACTCTCTTAAGGTTAGGTTTATTTCAAGAGAGGTGGTAAATTGGTGTTCTACTTGTATATCGATGAGTGTGACAAAATAATCCTCAATGGGTACACATATTAATAACTAGAAAATTAATTATAACTATAATAGTTTTTAACCAAAGAAAAATACTTATAAAAGGAATGTAGAAAACTTACAAAATTTGTAAATAAATAAATTTATTAAAATCTTAAG
>VDFB02219157.1:0-22184 GCA_007258455.2 Sequoia sempervirens
CATAGAAAACTGAATCAATAAATGGGGCACACTAAAATTACTAGCCCTGGCCATATTTTTTGGTGAGCAAAACAAGATTTAAGTACAGTTGCTCCTAGAGAGTAGGCCTTCTTTATGTTTATACTACATCTGCTTGTAGCTACAAGGTATGCATAGCTCCTATCTAGCACTTTTGTTTTACAAATATGCATGTTATTTCTTCCTATCTTTCCATATATATATTTACACTTAATTGAGACTCCAAGCTACATTAGTCTTATTCTAATACCTCTTTTAAAAAATATATATTTCTCTATAATATTTAGTGTGAGGCGATGCAGCTCAATTTTTTTGATAAGATTAAGAAGATTTAAGTACAGTTGCCCCTATATCAATGGGTATGAAGCCAAAAATGCACAACGATAATGACAAACAATAAACAAGGCCCACAAAAATTACTCACCCCAACCATATTTTTTTCATGGAAGGAAGAAGATTTAACTACAGTTTCCCTAAACCCACAGTAAATAGAGCTTTCAATGCTAAATGTTACGGTGAGAAGCCATATGTGTAATATCTTATTCTAAAAAAGGTGCCCATTAGTTCAACTCTACAAATGGAATGGACCCAGGCCCAGAACGATTGTTACTCAAAAAGTTAATAGAGGTTGAAGAGATGCTTATTGGTAGGGTGACTCCACTTAATTGAGACTCCAACCTACATTAGTGTTATTCTAATACCTCTTTTAGAATTTCTCCTATTTATCTATAATATTTAGTGTCAAGTGATGCAGCTCAAATTTTCAATCAAGTTATTCAGGTCATACTCTTTTCTACATGGGTGTTTTGCATAGATGATTAATTTATTATTAATATATTCTTGTTATATGTTTTTGTCTCTTAGGTTAAACATAAACAAATCCTATTCACGAATTTTCTGATGGAAATCCCATTGGAAACTTCAAACCATATAGGCAGACATCCATGGGAAAAACATGTAGATCCGAGAGGAAACAGTTTGAAGATAAACAATAAATTAACCATTTATAGAAAACACCCATGTAAAACGACGTACTGATTGTGCAAAACAATAGCTTTAGAACCCTCTAATCTACCCTATAACAGAGTGGAGGATGATGAATTGCAAAGAATAGGGCCTACCAGCCACCAAACTCATTGTATCTCCAATATGTTTATGCTTTCTTACTAACCTAATGCATATATATGTCTTTAGGTTTTTAGTAGCGAGTAGCCTTTGCATACATATGCTCACCAGGTTTTTTGAGCCGCAACATGGAGCTTGGAAATTACATGGGTTGGTGTTGCTCAAAAATGGTGTCCTTGATATGAGGAGGTTGAATGGTAAGTGTTTCTTAGCGAGAGCACCAATTCATCCTGTTGTTCCATGGTAGCGGCAAACAATGTACATGCAATATTGAATGTTGGCGTGTGGGAATGTGTATATATATATATGCATATATACGTATATATATGTATGTATATATGGATATCTATATATATGTATGTCTATATATGTATATGTATATATACGTATGTATGTATATATATGTATGCATATACACATGCATATATATGTATATCTATATATATGTATGTATGTATGTATGTATATATGTATATCTATATATATGTATGTCTATATATGTATATGTATATATACATACATGTATATATATGTTTCTATATATGTATACATGTATGTGTGTGTGTGTGTATTTAATAATAGCCTGTTATCAAACCAACACCACAATGGCTCTCTTGACAATACAACTTCATCAAAGTATACTTTGTGACAGGCCAGCATTCAATTTTGCATTTACTTTGCCTGCCCTCTTTGTGCAGTGATAGGATGTGCATAAAGGCATGTGTATATGTTTTAGTAAGTTGGTTCTGTAAACATTTCCCTATTTCTCTATAATACTTGATACATATTCACACAAGACAAGTAATGTATGTAACAGTTGACTAAATGTGCTTGTAGCTTTAACTGCAAAAGATAGCAATAGTTGCATTGTCTCTTATATTTTGAACTTTATATCTTTGGCTGATAGGGTATTTGTTTGAAGTTGCTATTTCTTAACAAGACAACATTTAATCATGCATTATTTGTAAAGCTTGAAACAAATGAGGGGAAAAGGATATCATGAAACATATTGATATAAGATTCAAGCTACATTATTTTGTAGTAGATATTGAAAAAAAATAGAGGTTCATTATATAACAGGTATTAGAATAACACTTGTTTGCTTGTAAATATCACACAAAAAGAGGAAAATTGTATTGAGTGCCCTAGAAGATAGACAGATACATATGCACATATATATATGTACTCAAATTTTCCCTTATTTATATATAAAAATACTTGTATAGGAAAATATGCATATGCATATCTCTAGACAAAGATATACATACATATGTATATCTAAACAGGTTTGTATATTATGTTTATGTGTAATTATCTAGACTGCAATTTTAAGTAGAGTTTAAAGTAGCATGTATAATTTTTGTCTATGCTCTATAAAATTATGACTATACAGTTATAGCATTGAGTTGTATAGTATTGACATTTTGATAAGAACAGAGAATTTAATTATGCAGTATGTGTAACATATTGATAATGCCAGAATGGTTGTTCTGGCAATGCAATTGAATCAATATATTTTATTCCATATTTTTTAGTACACTTCCCCACATTGTAACATTGAATATTGCATTTACTTCCTGCTACGCGATTACACCACAATACATATATATACATATATGGAAACATATATATACACATACATCTATACACACATATATATACATCTATATATATAGATACATATATATATATATATGCATATATATACATATATATATATATAAATTATAAAAGAACTATCACGGAAACACTGGAGACTGACATACATCTGAATCTTAAGTATCATCTTAATACCTCTTACAACTATTACATAGATTGCTTGGCTTCTACCAATATGTTGCATGATACTCTTTTTTTGTCATCTATTCAAAGCTTCCTATAACAAACTATTATTTGTCATTGTTCTTTTTCTTTGTAAGGCAAGAAAATGTATTGGTTAAGTTGCATTGTTGAAAGAGCCATTGTGGTGTTGCTTGTGTATGAGGCTATTCTAAGAATAGTCATCCTTGAGTCCATTTTGTAACAGATCTGAGAGTTTTGAAACTGTTGTGTTGTGAATGTGAAATTGCATGTATAACGATAGATATATATGTAAAGTAGCAATTACACATAAACATATAACAAAGTAAATATGTGTATGCATGTCTATATAATTCTATATATATGAATAATTAGAAAAGGAATAGATGGTTTAAACATTAGAATATATCAAAATATATACATAAGTATTTTATAGCTTTTTGTGTTAGCACAATTTAGTCTTCATCATACTAATTGTACAAAATGTGTATAACACCAAAGATGCATAAAGTGTATATATGTCTCTACATATCTCTATATGTATGTATGTATGTATGTATGTATATGTATATGTAGGTTGGTGATAGTGGCGAATGCTATCGTCGTAATGGGGAAGTTGAATGGTAAGTGTTCGACATGGACCTTTGCAAATATGTGGGTTGGCAGCAGTGGAGGTGGTTTCCTCGAAAGGCGGAAGGTGAATGGTAAGTGCTTGCTCACCCGATGGTTAATGCATTATGTGGTTTCTATATGATGGAGGCAGGCGAGGTAAATGTGGATGGACGAAGTAAATGCAATATTGAATGCAGTAGTCTAGGAAAGTATACATTGATTAAGTTGCATTGTGAAAATAGCAAATATATTTCCATATGTTTATATGTATATATATATCATGTGCATATTTTACATCGGTATTTTTGCATAAATAATTAATTTATTGTTCATGCCTTTTGGGCTCTACTTATTGTTCCTTTTGATAGCAGGTTGGAGGGTTTTAACACTGGTGTGCTACAAAACCTGTGAAAAAGTATATAGGCTTAATGCATTCTATGGTTGTTGTACTATGGTGGTGGATGAAGTAAATGTGGTCAGTCGAAGTAAATGAAATATTGAATGTAGCAATATGGAATGGCAGATATGTTATAAGACAGAATAGAACGCGACGATTTTAACAATGGTCTCCTACCAAACCGACACCACACTTGCTATTTGCACAATGCAACTTAATCAATATATATGTATATGTATATTTGTGTCTATATGTATACATATATACGTATATGTGTATGTACATATATATATGTGTGTATGTGTGTGTATGTGTGTTTGTATGTGTATATGTTGCATGATACTCTTTTCTGGACATCTATTCAAAGCTTCCTATAACAAACTATAATTTTTTGTTGTTCTTTTCCTTTGTAAGGAAAGAAAATGTATAGCTCAAGTTGCATTTTCCAAAGAGCCATTGTGTGCTATGAATTCTATAAGTCATTTTACATGGGTTTTTTGTATAAATATTTTCTCCACAATATTGAATACCAAACAATGCAGCTTAAATTTCCAATTAATTGTATGGTGCTATATGCATTTTGGACAGATCATTACATCATATAATTGTTGCCATAACATAGACAAAATAGGTGTTGCCTTCGAGATTTGGGTTTGAATAATTCATTCAAATGGAAAGTTGCAAGAATCGACACGTTTGTTGGTGTTTATAGATTTCTATTACAATTTTCATGGTTGTCTATATCTAAACATGGGTTGGGGGTGGTCGAGTTGGTAGCCTTGATATGTGGAAGCTGAGTGCTAAGTGTTTTTTCACATGAGGGACAATATTCAATGTTGCAATATGGGAAAGTATACTTTGATGAAGTTATGCATATATACACTCTATGCATCTTTGTTGTTATACACATTTTGTACTATTAGCCCCTTCGTATCCTTATCAAAAATAGAATGCATATGCATACATACATTTGCAAATAGTTTTGCATATACAAATGTCTTTGGTGGCTTTTAATGGAATATCTATAAGATATTCACAATGGTAAAATGGCTATTCTGACAATGCAACTCAATCAATATATTTTCTTCCATATTTTGGAACACATATTCATTATGCCACAATGCATATTCTGACAATGCAACTAAATCAAAATATTTTCTTGCATATTTTGGATTATACTTTCCCACACTGCAATATTCAATATCACATTCGCTTCCTGCAAGGATGAGCTTGATGCATAGAGGATTCATGAAACAATTTATTTCATTAAGGAGAAGGGTGTCAACAGCATGGAATGTTTCATGAAGCCTCTATGCATCAAGCTCATCACATGATTTTTTGGCTTTGGTATTTATCTAGAGCCCATGAGGCTTCATGGTGTCAATATGGTAGGGAGGAGAACGACCATCAATTTTGTGGCTTTTCCTTTCACCGTCATACATTGGTTGCTACAAATACACAACATATTATATTTCACCCACTACATTTATCCACAGTAGTAGATAGGCTTGTCATCACATGTTTGTGATAGTGTAAAAGCTCCAACTACATTGTATTTATATAGAAGGTAAGCTTATATATCCTTTATTGCATTCCTTATTTCACAAGTAAATGTCAAATTGTTTTTAATAAATGATATTTAAGTACATATATTTTTTAAAATGTATAGCACTGATTCCAACTAAAGAAACTTATCACCTATTAGTGATACTAGATTTCCACAACCTATTATTGTTCAGAATTCTTATTTTTTGATATTTGATTGTGTTTCAATTTTGTGGGCAGGCAATCTATGTTCTTCCTTGGGAATTTGTTGATAACCCATGAGGCTACATGGCCCAATACTACAAGGTGGAGAGAAGGCCTTCTTTCTTTTTGTTTAGACTATGTTTGATTGCAGCTACAAGGTATGCATAGCTCCTATCTAGCACTTTTGTTTTGTAAATATGCATGTTATTTCTTCCTATCTTTCCATATATATATTTACACATTCAATCAGACTCCATCTTTTTTATTTTAATATGGTGACATCTCTTATTTTAGAACTATGTGTGTAATCCTTTGTCATAAATCTTACAACTATACATTTTTTTTAGAAAATGTATACCAGTGATTTCAACTAAAGAAAATTCTCAGGTTAATGCTTTGAGCTTTCAATAATGCATAATGCTTAATATTTTTCATTGGCAAAGTATGCTCTGATTTGGGGATTCTGTGACAAGCTAGGTCACTACATCATCTAGTATGGTAGGGTGGAAAGCATGCCTCCTTTTCTTTTGTTCATACTACAGTCAATTGCACACACAAGGTATGCCTACATCTTATCTAACACTTCCCTTTCAAAAATATGAATGTACTATATTCATGTTTTCCCATTTGTACGTTTGCACATTTATTGACGTCCTATGCTTTTGACTTTAATATGGTGCCGACGTGTATGCATGGAGAAATTACAAATATATAGATATGCAGAGTGTTTGTTATTTTTTATAAGTTTCCAATGAGATTTCTATCACCTGAGCCATCAACAAGATTTTTGTATGTTTAATGTCAAAGACAAAAACATATAGCAAGAAGATATTAAGTATTATAGAGAAATAGGGAAATTGGAAAACACCTCTTAGTAAAACATGCATACATGTATTTATGCATATATACATATTTATAAACATGCATATACCTGTATATGTGTGTGTGTGTGTGTTGCATAATACTCTTTTCCCATCATATGTTCAAAGCTTCCTATAACAAACTGTAATTTCTCGTTGTTCTTTTTCTTTGTAAGGGAAGAAAATGTATTGGTTAAGTTGCATTGTCGAAAGAGCCATTGTAGTGTTTCCTACATATGGCATTTGTATATACATGTGTAAATATGTATATATATATACATGTATGTATGTATGTATATATATACATGTATGTATGTATGTACATATATATACATGTATCTATGTATATATATTATATATATACATGTGTATGGATATGTATATATGCATAAATTTATGAGCATGGAGGAATTTTAATATTGCATTTACTTCACCTACTGACATCGTGCAATGGCAGGACCCATTGGTCCTCATGGAAAAAAACTTGCCATTCCACTTCCCCATATCGAAGACAACATTCTCCATCAGCACCAACCCATGTAATTACTAAGGTCTGCATCGCCACAAAAAAACCAGTAGATAAATTTTGTCGCATCATCTACCACAACACAAGTCAGTGAAATAGAGAAATTGAGAAATTGTAAAAGAGGTATTAGAATAGCACTCAACATCAAACAATTAGTAACCCTATCCATATTTTTTTGATAAAAGAAAGAAGATTTCACTACAGTCTCTCCACTACCAAAGACCGATAATCTCTTCCAAGTGTCGAAAATGGGTATAACACAAAAGATAGAAACATAAAACAACATGACATTAATAATACATTAATCATCTATGCAAAGCACCCATGTAAAAATTAGTATTACCCCACAAACTTCATTGAAAATTAAAGTTGCATCACCACAAATAAAAAAGGAAGGATAAAGAGTGAGTATACGAGTAAAATTAATATATATACAATGTGGCCTAAAATAGTCAATAATTTACGCAATTAGATAAACAAAGTTGTTTATTCACAATCATCGCTATGAAACCAACACCACAATTGCTCTTTGTGCACATTCAAGGTAGATCCCACAATAGTGGTTTACAATTTTTGTCAAAGCGGACCTTTGAAATAATTTTTTGTAACTAAATCTTATTTCCCAAGGGCACCTATAGCGGCTAAACCGTGAGGAATTTAAAAGATGATGCAAACTAAGTTTAAGTGACATTTTGTCTGTAGATTCTAAAAATATTTTTTTCAATTTTTTTTGAATCATATTGCACTTCTTTTTCCATCTCCCACAACAACTAGTTTTTTTTTTTTAACAACATTTTTAAAAAGTGACGCACACTATATAATGCATAAGTTTTTTTTTATGAAGGATAAATTCTAATTCTTTCAAATTTAGATTTAGCTTTCTGATATCTAGTGCTTCTACTTGATTTGAATAGTATTTTATTAAATATTTTTATTTAATCCAAGTTTTGAAGTCAAACCAATTACAATTCAAACATGCTTGACCGCCTAACATGTAACTTTTCGTATGTATCATAATTCACTTGTTGGATTAAGAATTCAATATCTGGTATATATTTTCAAAAATTAATCTTCTGTTTTTGTATTTGGTAGAAGTTTGATTTTAAATTGAAAACCTACATTCACAAGAAATAAACAATAAATATAATAATTAAATTAAATTTATTTAAAATTATACTTTTTGGGAAGCTTATATTAAGGACTACATACTTACAATTTTTTTTTAAAAATGAATTCATTTGATCCCCCAAAAGGTAAATCAAAAGTGGTTTTTTATCAACATTTTGATAGGTGTAAAGGAGACTTAGTTATAGGTATGGTTTAAAACTAGTAGGGTTCTATCCAAGGGGGTTTGATCTAAGGTGGTTTGATAAAACCTCTTTAATTGGAATGCTTCAAATAAAACATTTAAAGGTTTAATTATTATATTTTCACAAAAATATGTGATTTCAGCAAAAATCATAATCTCCAGTGCTGTAAACCAACATGGGGATCACCCTCAACTTAATCAGGTATACTTTCCCAAGCTGCTACATTCAATACTCGCATTTACTTCGTTTTCTACATTTGCTTCATCCGATCATACCATCCAAAGAGCGTAATTAGCAATGCCCACATATAAATCCAAAGATGCACAACCATAACTATAAACATAAAAGAAGGGCACCAAAAATTACAAACCCCAACCATATTTTTTTGACGATAGAAAGAATATTTTACTGGAACTTCCCCAAAGTGGCATTAAATAGAGCTCCTAAACCCAATTTGTGGCAATAATGTGTGCACAAAAAGCAGCATGCCATACACTTAATTCAAAATTTTCCCTACATTAGCTAGCCCTAAATATTATAGAAAAATCTATAGAAATTGTAAAAGAGGTTTTAGAATAACACTAAACAACCAAAAATTACTAACCCTAACCATACTTTTTTGACAAATCAAAGAGGCTTTACTGGTATTTCTCCACACTCTTATTCACAGTTGGGCTGACAAAAACCCTATTGGGAACTTCTAACAAATAAATTGAATAGATACAAAGAGATCCTACAAAGAATATGGCTTTACACTCATGAAACTAACTTCATATATATGCATGTCTCTATACATGTGTATATATGTATATATGTAATACGTATAGATATATATACGTCAACATCTATATATGTATGTATATGCATATATGCATTCAATATCGCACTTACTTCGTCCATCCACATTTACTTTTTCTGCCTCCATCGTACAACAACCACATAATGCATTAACCATCAGTCGAGCAAGCACTTACCATTCAACTTCCGCCTTTCAAGGAGATCACCTCCACCGCCATCAACCCATGTATTTGCAAAGGTCCACATTGAACACTTACCATTCACCTCCCAGAAAATGACAATAACATTCTCCACCACCACCAACCCACGTAATTGTGAACACCCACGTCGCCACAAAAAAAAAATGGTTCCCTCCCCACCTGCCGGTGGCCCCCCAGCACCATAAAACCCTTCACACAGCTAGGCTGATGAGAATCCTGGTGGATACTTCAAACAAGTATACATGTATATATGTATATGTATATGCATACACGTATACAAATATATCTATATGTATATATATATATATGCTTACATGCATATATATGTATGTTTCACATGGGTATTTTGCATAAATGACTTATTTATTGTTCATACTTTTGATTCTCTTCTTATTCTTGCCAAATGCTCATATGGTGATGAGTGTAACACCAATGCTACACAAAGATAACTACAAGTGATAAACGAAGGGCGAAAAGTATGTTTGTAGGTATATGTATATGTATATTTATATATATATATGTATATTTTTATGTATATGTATATTTATATTTAGCGATAGGCTTTTTTATGGGGGAACCCCACCAGCATTCCTAGTCACGACCTTGGCGGGAACCCTGGTATTTTTTCCATCTACTGCTCCACTAAAAAATACTGACAACACCACTAATAATTGGTATGGGGAACCGCACAAATTTCTTGTCCTCATCTTTGAATGTGTAGTGGAAAAATTTTAAAGGCGAATTGTTTAATTCTGCTCATCCCATTTATCACGTTTTCCAAGTTGGGGGAACTTTCGAGATTGATGAACATTCTCCAACGAATGTGGTAGTGATAGCCAGGTGGCCATATGTGTATGGGGGATTTAAGAGCCGTATTTCTACAAATACTTTTACTTAGCAGTGCCCCCACAGCCAGGTCATCACATAATTTTACCTGTGAAAGCCTGGGAGTAGCCACATCATCGAATAGTTTTACCTATGAAATCTTGGTAGGAAATGAATAGGATGGAATTGAATGATATTTTATACAATGAACTACCACCATTAAATATTCTTTGGACGCATCTCATCCCTGTCACTATCAGGTATGGCTCCCAGTGCGGCCGCGCCATTTCACATCATTTCTTGGTGTCTTCATGCTTTCCTTTCCATTTAATAGGCCACCAAAACTGACCTCATCCAATAAATGTGAAGCAACCTTGAGCAACCTTAAATGGCTCTCAGCTAGATGAGATTTCATTGTGTTTTAAAACTCTTAGTGGTGAAGAAGCAGGCGGAACTAGAGCATTGGTGAAGAAATAAACTTGAGGTGATTCACTTCCTACCTTTTTAGTGAATCTGTTGGTTTTTTAGTTGTGTTTTACTCCATTGTAATGCGTATCTAGTGCCATAAGTAAGCCTTCAATGTCCTAGAAAGATTTACATAATTTGAAATTTATAGTGGGCTGTAGTAGCTATTATTTTTCTACAATGGCTGATAGTTGCTATTATTTAAAATCTGAAAATTTACTGATTTTTGCCTTGCCACTTGAATTAGCTTTATTCCCTTCATCACCATCATAACCTCTTGCTACCATGAAAGTATTGTTGAAATTTTCCTCATGGGAATGACGGTCCTATCCTTTCCAACTCCCTTTCCATGCCTTGCCTCTACAAAATGGGCGTACACAATATTGTATTTATTCAAGGCCTCCACCATGTAAAGCCCCAGGGCCTCTGGATTTGTGTCATAGGCATCTAAATAGTCTGAGTAGGGAGAAAGCCTCAGCACCATGCGTTCTGCTCCTACTTCATCTACCACTGCTTCCACGACTTCAAGAGCAAATTTGCAATGATTCTCCAAATTTCCACCATAGAGATCCGTCTTGTCATTTATAGTGTCTTTCATGAACTGGTCAATTAGGTATATGTGGGCTCCATCGATTTCAATGGTGTCAAAGCCTGTACCAGGAGAAACCCCCAGAATTTCATTTTGTACATAAAATGCTTTTTGAATAATTAATTATAGTATTTTATTTTAGCCTTTTAGTTTATTTTGATATGATTATTCTTAATGTGATGTTTAATTTTAAAGTGACATTTTAATATAAGATTTTGGAAAATAATTTTTTTAATTTACCATATCTCAAGAAGTATGGAGTACTTGCTAATAACAAATTTACACTGCTTTTTCGTTGAATAGAGAGTATGAAATATTAAAAAGATTTACTCTACTTTTTCACTAAATAGACACTCTGAATTATTCTTGTTATTTTAGCCAATTCTTTTTCTTCCACCTATATTTAGAAAAATTAGCCAATGTGGTGACGGCTTTATCAGAGGTCAAGCTTCATGCATTGGGCAAGTACCATTGTCACAATCTCATCTGTATCAGCTTCTTTCACGGTTGGTTGTGTCTTCATTCATCGACTGTTATGCTGCATGGCATTATTTTAAATTTATGAAGCTTATCTATATTTTTAGTTTCAATTAGGGCTTATATTTGATGGTTGTGTGACCATATTTAGAGATTTGACCATATTTAGAGATTTTTACCCTAAAACACAATCAAAATTTAAAGAAGATTATATCAACTGAAAGGAGAGATTTTGGATAGACTGTCAAAATTTATATAGAATTGTCATGATATATATATTTGATTTGTATATAATTTTACTTACACTAAGGTATATTACAATATTTTAAAGGCACGTTTGAATAGATAACCGTCATTAAAAAATTTGATGACAGGCAAGGTTGACCATCAAATTTAAGCCCTAGGTTCAATGTTAACCAAAATAAAATGATTAAATTTATATGCACATCCATAGTATAGTTGGTCAAGTTATTTTAGTTAACTATTTAAAAGAATGGGTGAAACTAAATGTTAATTATGATAAGTATAACATATATTACACAGATAAATCCCAAATCCCAATTTCTACTATGCAAGCCCTTACCTCATGGTTTGGTTATATTTTTAGGAGAATAGTTGTTCTCACAAATTTAATATAGTTAAAAAGTTAAAAAGCTTGGATTGAAATGATATCTTCACTATTTAATTAACAATTTTAGGTTTTCTTCCTTCGGTCTTTAAATGTTTTTTTCAACATGTATTTGAAAAAAATACATATATTTATTATTAATTTATTTTAAATATTGTTTAAAATTTGAATAATAGTAGAAATTTATATCAGATGTAAGAAACATGTTGCATCTTTATCATTATTTCATTTTCTTAATGAACATTTTCATTCTATAATTGTACATAGTCATTTTTTGTTTAATTTCACACTACATCTTATGACTATGAAGATACTACTTTGATTATTTATTCCTAAATATTCATATATTATGAAGTCAAGTCCTTGTAGGACTCATATAACCTCACAGTCTTCTAATGAATAATCACATTCTAAAGTGAATTAAGAATAGATTTGAATTTCTATTCAACAACCATATTATGTTTAATTTAATATAAATTATTTTATTGCATACATACATTATTTACAAATTTAAGTATATTTATTAACTAAAATTTATATTTTTCAATAATTACAAAATAATATTAAATTAATTTACTATATAGTATTTAATACAATTTAAATAATTTCTTATATTAATTAATAATTTAAAAGTCTTACACTTTCACTCTGTATTTCACTTAAAAATAGTCCATCAAAACAAAAATTCATAGAGCCTCTTAGACTTATTTAAAAAGTTAATAGAAAATTTTAAAAATTCGTAAAAATTAAAAACCATAAACTATCAAACAAATTTTAGTTTTTTCATATTTCATAATAATTTATTATAATTACAAAATAATATTATATTAATTTATTATATAATATAAACTAAAATTACACTTTCACTCTGTAGTTGTATGAATACCTATGCCCTTCTCAATGACAACTATTTTTAATATTAGTATTGCTATTTTGAATTATAGTTTCAGGATATGGCTAATGCATGAGCACCTGAAGATGTTATTACTATTTCAAGAGTGGTTCTATGTCCAATACACCCTCACCACAAACCCATGAGCTACCTCTATCAGCAACTGACTCAACATCTGTGGATTGGTTGGGTTTTCCTCAGCACAATGTTGATGCTTTTTCAAACAATGTCTTGACAAGTTGCCATGAAATTTTTGAAGAAGTTATGCAAAGAAGCCAAGATATATACGATGTGGATGATCATGAAGTTGAATTGGTACAAGAAGTTGTTCAAAAATTTCATGCGACGTATGAAGCTCTCGAGCTATATTATGGTTTCCTGCGTGAATTAAAGTACTGCCAATATTATGGAGTGGCCAATGGATTTGAACTAAAGCATGAATTCCAAGCTTTATTGAGTGATATATGGTCTAAGAAGTTCAACTAACTCCTTGAAAGTTAGTTACTTTTTCAATATGTTGATCAAGATTACTAGTATGATACAAATTAGATGTTTTTGTGAAACTAAATGAAGACGCCAAAATAGTTATATGTAGAGCGAAATTGATTTAGTGGTCAACCTTATATTTGAAACCTTTGTTATATATTAGGTTTACATTGTAATGTCATTGTACATATTGATCTTTATAGTTCTAATTTTAATGAATAGAACTTATTGTAATACTTGTGTCCCCTTATTTTGAATATTATCTTGAACTATAACCTTAAGTCTAACAAATATATATTGCAACGCTACTCAAAATGATGATATATTTGATCATCATTCTAAATATTCACTCTTCCAACATTTAGCTACATGAAGTATCATAGTCATATGTATGCTTCTTTCAAACCCTTTGATATAGTCAATGTTGAATATAGTTGTTATATATTAAGTTTACATTGTAGCACCATTGTGCATATTGGTCTTTATAGCACTAATTTTACTAACTAGATCTTATAGTACATATTGAGGAAAAATGTTGCTCCTCACTTTTCTTTTCTTTTTGAAAATGACGTACTCTAGCACTTGTGTATTCTTATTCTCGACACTATGTTGAGGTATATGTTTCCTGAAACAAGAACAACTACCAATTGTATGCAAACACTATCTTACACGTAATATAATTTTGCAGGGTTAGTGAACTTCCATAGACCATGGCTACAATATTAACCACAGATGCAATTAGACGTATCCACGATGGGAATGAAGGGTTCAAACCTAATGTGCAAATTTTGTCTATTTCAAACTTTGGACATGGCCATGAACATAACAACCGCTACAAGGTAGAAATATCTGATGGGGCCTATAAACAAAGAGCATCTTTACCTCAGAAATACAATCAATACATAGCCTCTGGTGAAATTACAGTTGGATCGATAATACAAATGATAAAATATAATTGCCCTAGACCGAGTGGGTCTCGGTGAGTAAAGGAATCAAATTTTTTTTAAAACAAATCCATTATTAACTCTTTAGCTTCTTCCTTATATTACTAATTCTTACTCTTGTGTTCCAAATGTATAGGTGGATTGTCATTCTGAACCTTGAGATTGTTTCTACAAACGAAGATATAATCGGTCATCCTACTTCACTTTTTATGGAACCAGAGCACCATATAGAACATGAAATGGAAAATTCCTCAAATCCACATGCGGAGCCTGAGACAATTAGCACTGCTAGAGTATCAACTCCTACGAGAAGATTATTTGGCGTAAATCCTTCTAGGATTATAATGGAAGCACCAGTCACAATTACACCTATTAAAAGTTTGAATCCTTTTCAACCAAGATGGACTGTTAAAGGTTGTGTGACTGCCAAAAAGGATATCTGCAAGTACAATACCCAAAAAGGTGTTGGTCAATTGTTTACCTTTGACATCATTGATAGAGAAGGGACTGAAACACGTGTGACTTGTTTCAATGAAATTGTTGATCTTCATTATCAAAATATTAATATTGGAAAAACCTATACATTATCTTGTGGTGTAGTAAAGGCTGCTAATAAGATTTACAAGTTAAATAGTGGGCTGGAAATTTCCTTGTCGATAGAGTCAAAGGTCACTCTTTGTGAAGATGACCATTCTATTCCAAAACACCTATTCTCATTTACACCTATTAGTGAACTTGCAAAGAAGAGTATCAACTCAGCTGTTGATGTTATTGGAGTTGTCACTTGTGTTAGCCCAAGCTCCACAATTAGGAGAAGAGATGGGACAGAAGTCCTAAGGTGCACAATATCCTTGTTGGACATGTCTGGGGCAACTATAGATATCACTCTATGGAGCATGATAGCAGAGAAGGAAGGTGGTCATCTTCAAGAAAAGTATTAGCTACAAGAAACAACTGTTCTCGCTATTAAAAATGGACGAGTTTCTGAGTACAATGGAAAGGTGTTGAGCACATCAAACAATACAAATTTATTTATAGACCTTGACATACAAGAGACAAAACAACTAAAAACTTGGTTCAAACAAAGTGGGGCTAATATTCTATCACCTTCAACAAAGTTTAGCAACCCATCTATGCCTAATACTACAATAACAATTAGGGATGTTCGAGAACAAATTCTGCATAAAGTTCATCATCTCCAATGTACAATAAATGCAACATTGTTGTTCATCAAATTTGAATAATTTTGCTATCCAGCATGCCCTAATGAATTGGGGGGAAAACAATGCAAGAAAAGATTGGTGCAGACTAAAGATGAAAAGTGGTTTTGCTCAAAGTGTGATGTAGCATGTACCTCTTGTAATTATAGGTACATACTACAAATGAGGTTACAGGACCACACAGATATGCTATGGGTAGTTGCATTCGATGAAGCAGCAATAGAACTCATGGGAATGTTTGCAGAAAAGCTATACTCTCTACAGTTTGAGGATGGCATGGAAAGGGATACTCAACATGTAATTAGAGACATGTTGAACAAAAAATACTTGTTCACTTTGACATGTAGAAATGAAACATACAATAATGAAGAACGCTTAAAGGCAACTATCACAAAGGTTGAGCAAGTTGACTTCACTACAGAGAGCAACATCTTACTTTCCAAGATCAAAGAAATGTGTAGTGACTCTTATAAAATTATAGTTGATCTAAGCTGCTAAGTTTACATTTTCCAACAGATGTCATGTATATGACTCTTATATAATAATTATAGTTGATGGTTTTGTTCAGTCAAAAAAATGTATTCAAATCTCCAACCACATGTGTCACGTCTACCTATAAATAGAAATATGTAAGTTGCTAAGTTTACATTTCCCAACCCATGTCATGTATATGACTCTTATAAAATTATATTTCTACTCCCTTCAATATTGTGTGTTTCAATTATAACTATAATAGTAATATCTCAATAAAACAAATGTAACAATGTGTATTTGTTTGCTTATGTCTATATATATGTGGAATCTACTTCTTCTACCATTGCAAGAATCACTTAATTTGACATGATGTAATCTACAACTATCTTACAACTACACTTTAATAGATATTAGTTCTAAAAATTATGACTTGAATATGCCAATTTTATATTTTATATTTTATGTTTTGGCATATATATATAAATTTTAAGCATTCTTCTTTCAGCATTGTAAGCTTTAGATATGTTGTGTTCATCCCACGTATAGTTGTTTGAGTGTGCTTATGCTTCTCTTATTACTAATTCATTCTTGCATTCCCACTGTACAGATGGTGGATCCCTCCCTTGAAACAAGTCAAGCTACCTTGCAACAAGTAGAGATTAGAAGACAACAAACCTGAAAAAGAAATCAAGATTACTATGCTAGGAATAAAGAAGTAATTACCACCCAAAGACAGATAAAAAATTGCACCCCATCCAAATCAACCCCCATCAAACAGAAGCACAAAGGCTACGAGATCGTCAAAGAAATTGCGATTACTATGCTCATCATAGAGAGGAAATAACTACAAAGAAACACATGAAACCTTTAGAGAAACAAACATGGAAAGCTCAACATATGCAAATAGAACAAGAAATAGAAGATCAAACATCATTCAACACAACTAATAGCTTCATAAAAATAGTGAAAAGATTCTGACAAAAGATAGATGCACTTTCCAATAGGAAAACATGCATTATATGCAAGGAAAACTACCTAGGCATGGTTCTTCATTCATCCGACCCTCATGCTACTTGCAAAAGATGTTTCAATGAGAGAGGTATACATCGATTCTCCTCACTCAACAACATGGACCTGGGAGAACAACCTGATGTGCTGAGAAGACTGACCCAGGTTGAGGAAATGCTCATTGCTAGAGTTAACCCAGTACTACAAGTAAGCCATGATCCTGAAGGGAAATATAAATATAGCGGTCACACAATTAGCTTCCCAAAAGATATCAAAAACATTGCCAAAGTTCTCCCTCGAAGGATAGAAGACTTAGATGTGCTTATAGTTCAAAGACTACATACATAAGGCCATTTCTATGATTGTTATGTAAGTAGAATTCACATCAGAGATGCATTGCAATACAATGTGAAATATGACCCATACTATAATGATGTTTCCATAAGTGTTGATGGTTTGGCTCAAATTCCTGAAGTTAGCACGGATATTTCAAGCATGTTGAACACCATAGAAACTAGTGAATGTGCAGGGGTTCCAAATAATGGGAGCACCATTGATGAAGATGAAATTGAGGATAGCATAGTACACACATCATCATTCATGGCTAAGTTTCCAAATAGATGTCGTAAGCTAGAAATTATTAAGCAAGCACTAGAGCTTGAGGACAATACAAATAGCACTATTGATTGGCCTGAAATGAAATCATCACCAATAAATGAATACAATACCAAACGATTGCTTGATATGGCATTTCCAACCCTCTTCACCAATGGGATTGCACTACAAATGCAACCACGGATTAGGGATGTCTGAATGCATGAGTATGCACTACACTTGATAAGGTTCCATGACCAGAGGTTTTCTATGCATCCAAGGTTTCGATATTTTATGTTCAATATTATGTTGTGACATCGTAGCCAAGGGCTTGCAGCAATTTTCATTAAAAAAGATGCAGAAGAAAACATCTCGGCAACTATTCAAAGCCTTTGTGCACACTTTAAAAGCCCCCCTAACACACAATTAGCTGAAGAACTCATGCACTTTGGCTCTTCAATGCGAGGCACAAGAACATATTGGAACAAGTGTCGTTATGAGCTAACAAATATGATCAACCAAATAGGGTCTCCCACTCTATTTTTCACATTGAGTGCAACAGACACAAAGTGGTCGGACCTGCAACGATTTCTTTCAAATGACACAATAGTGGAAATGCAAAAAAATAAACAATGTTTGGAAAATGTAATAAATAACCCCCACACCACATCATTATATCTCCACCAACAATTTACAGTCTTTCATGAAGAGGTCATCGAGAAGCTTCTTGCTGTAAAAGATTATTGGTATAGATATGAATGGCAACATCAAGGAACTACACATGTGCATGGATTCCTTTGGCTCGAAAATGCACCAGACATGGATAAACTTGATTAGGAGAACAACACAGAAGTTGAACAGGCAAGGAAATTCTTTGACAGGTATGTAAGTGCTTGGAACCCTCGTCCTTCTTCACATAGAAAAAACCCAGTCTACCATCCCCAACACGATGAACCATGCTTGCTAAACACAACTCAAATATTAGCTATAGATCCCTCTCATGACTATGAGGAGCTAATCAACCATGTCAAGAAGCACAAAAAATGCAAAGAGGGGACATGCTTATAGAAAAAGGGGAAACAAATAGAGTGTCAATACAAAGCTCCATGGAAAGAATAGGTTGTATCTACCTTAACATGTGATGATAATGGGAAAAAAGAATATGGACCTGCAAGGAATGATGATAGGCTAAACATACACAATCCAGAAATTCTTTTGATATGGAGAGCCAACATAGATTGCCAACCAGTTATCTCATGAGCACTTCTATTAAAATACATAGCCAAGTATGCATCAAAAGCAGAGAGAACATCTGAGTCTTGTATTGATATGTTATCAAGAATATCTGCATTCCAGAGAACAAATGACCTATCTATCACAACATTTAGAAAATTCATGATAGAGCTTGTTGTAGAGCATGATATAGGAGCACAAGAAACATGTCATATGCTTCAAAAATTTCCGCTTGTTGTTTGTAATCGACCATTCACATCTTTGAACATTGGCCGAAAAGTTTTCCAAAGAATAACAAGAGAACTAGATGAAATACACCTCCATATGAGCTACCTGCATTCCTACATTAATCGGCCTCAAGAAATGGAAACAATAACACTACTTGAATTTGCAAGATCTTTCTCCTATTCTGCAAGGTGCAAAGGATGCAAATGGAAAGAGAGAGAGGTAAAAGTGATAGTTAATGTTTTCCCAAAGTTTTATACCATCCCAAAGGAAGACTTATACAACTTTGAAACTTTTTGCTGGAGTGAGCTACTATTATACAAACATTTTCAAAGCATAGAAAGTGAGGTAGGACTTACTAAGCACACAATAATTGCAAATTGGAAGCAAATGTACATAATCAAATATGATGTATGACATGTTAACCACACAATTGAAATAGAAGAAACCATTGAAGAACAAGATCAGAGTGATACAAAGATGGACATAAGGGACACAACAGAACTTAATGAATGGGAATTGTTTTCACAAATGGGTCCCTCAAACAATATCAACCTGAATGAAATTGACATGCTTGGTAGGCATGAGTTTGACAACAACAATAGATGGGATCAACTACCAGTACCCCAAGATCTTCATGAAATTTCCATCCACTTCATATCCATGAAAAAGGCATGTAGCCAAGAGGACACTATGGTAAGCAACTTGAATGTGCCAAAATATACACTATCGTCGCAACAAAACCTAGCACTCACAATTATAATTGACCATAGTGAATGCTCCTTAGAAAAACCATTACAGATGATTGTTCAAGGAATAACAGGTATAGGAAAATCGTACCTGATTGCTCGCATAAGAAAATCACTCACAAGTAAGATCCCACAACAAAAAAGCCAACTACTCACATTAGCTCCTACAGGGGTGGCTGCATTTAATATTCATGCATCAACTATACATTCAACACTTCAAATCCCTATTAAAGAAATGCACCCACTACAAGGACAGGCATTAACAACATTTCAAGAAGATATGAAATATATAAGATATATTTTGATTGATGAGATGAGCTTCATAGGTCCAAAGTTGCTACTAAGAATAAACACAAGGCTACGCGAGGCTTTCCCACACCGGCAACATCTACACTTTGGTGGAGTGTCTATAATATTGATTGGTGACCTCGCCCAACTGCCACCTGTGATGGACAAACCTATGTACACATCACACTCAAATGCAAAAACATTATGGAACCAATTTACAATTGTTGTCACCTTACAAATAGTCTTTTGTCATCAAGGTGAGACTTCAGCACAACAAAAATTTTGTCAACTATTACAAAACATACAGAATGCAGAAGCAACCGAAGGATATTGTCAACTTTTAATGACACGCATGGGCAAGCAGCTCAAGTCAAGAGAAAAATAAGAGTCCAATAGTTAAATGGACTTGTTTGCTACCAATGATTTAGTTAGACTACACAATAGAAGAATGTTAAAATCATTGAATCGTCCAATTGCAATTAGTGCTGCAACAAGAATTGGGCATGGAATAAATAGTGCAACTGATGATGAACAACTTGAAAAAGAAGTATTTCTTTGTAAAGGGCAACGCATCATGCTCACATCCAACATATGGAGAAAAGTAGGCCTAGTGAATGGAGCTCTTGGTGAAGTTGTTGAAATCATTTACAGCCTTGGTTCCAAACCACCAGATGTTCCCATGTATGTTGTAACAAGGTTTGATACCTACAGTGGACCACCATGGAATGAGCATGACCCCAAGATCATACTGATCATACCTGTTTCCTTGGGAAATAGAAGACAAATACCACTCACAATGGCGTGGGCTATTACCATACACAAAGCTCAAGGACTAACACTGCAAAAAGCAACAATTGATATTGGTAAAATAGATAGGCATGGACTAACATTTACAACCATATCTAGAGTTAAATCATTAAATGATATTCGCATTCAACCACCATTCTCTTTTGAAAGATACTCCAAAATGCAAACCAATCCATTTGCAGTCATAAGGAAGTGAGAGGAGGCCCGCTTACAACAACTATGTCTCTCCTAAAACAAGGTATGCAACTCTCATTCCTATCTACCTAATATCTCTCCCCAATTCCCATGGCGCATCATGTACAAATCATTACACAAAGCAAACTTGAAAGCTTAAAATTGGTTCTAGAACTTGATTGCATCAACGCCTATTCTATTCAACTAACCACCCTATTTCTTTTTTTCTACAGGTCTTGAAGACAAATCGCATAGACCACATAAGCTCATTCCCAAAAAAAATTCCACCGCTTCTACATGTTCATAGTATAATATCAAAGTATATCAGCCTATTGGTGTAACCATTGCACCTCATTGGGGTGCAAGTGCTAGTTATATGTATATGTGCATGTATGTATATGTATATATATGTGTGTATGTGTATGTATATGTATATGTATATGTATGTATATCTATATGTATATGTATATTTATGTGTATATCTATATGTAAAATGTTGATGTATACAATCATTTGTTCACCATTTTACTATTTTCACCTTCCTTTATATTGCTTTTAGAAATATATATTGTTTGTGCCAACATGCATCCTCTCATTGCACAATGGTGGTAGATGAAGCAAATGCAATATTGAATGCTGGTATGTGGGAGAGTGTAGTTTGATGAAGTTCTATTGTTGGAATAACCATTGTGTTGTTACTTTGATAATAGG
>VDFB02219158.1:0-21746 GCA_007258455.2 Sequoia sempervirens
ATGTCAATTGGTGGTTTGAACATCTTTAGTCATCTCCCTTGAAGATTGCACCGACTCCGTGGAAGCTGTCTGATGTGAGGCAAAGCGAAGTCCGGTTAGAAGTTTGCTGAAGTTGAGCTCCATATCCCACACCTTGGAGTAGATTAGAATCTTCTTAACCTTACCTCATTTCAATTCAGTACTTTCTGACTTCTTAACCTTACCTCATTTCAATTCAGTACTTTCTGACTAGAATAGGAAACTCGCGCTTCATAGACAAATCTTTCGAGCATTTTAATTCCTTCTCCGCTGCTGAACAATTCCGTAAGTCCCCTTGAAATACCAGCAAATCACATCGAGCCAAACTGAGCCTATTCGCACTAAAAGAACCTTGGAGTTGAACGCACGAACTGTCTTGCAATCTTAGCGTGCGGAATACTTTGATCAAGAGAGAATAGGGAAGCCGTTGGTAACTTTATTCTGCGTTGGTGCGGTCACGAAAAACACATCAACAGGTGGGATAGTGTGAATTATGTTTTGAATTTCACCGAGCCCATCATGAGCATGATTAAGCATGTTGATATTGATTGCCCATGTTTGGGTGAAATTTATGATGGCATGGATTCCATGGTGGAGAAAATAAGAGCAATAATAGAAGCCAAGGAACATGACTAAACATAAACATTCTTCAAAATTGTGCAAAAGATTTTTGTTGACTGTTCGAACAAGATGGCCACCCTTTACATCTCTTAGCATTTGCTTTGACGCCAAAGTATTATAGCAAAGAGGTACTTTCATTGCTAAGGAGGGTGCCACCATATAGGGATGGGGAGGTTGCTACTAGCTATAAGTCTGCATTTAGAAAGATATTTTCAGATCAAGATATCCAAAGTATTGTCCTGAGCAAGTTTGGCCACTTCATATCTTCAAAACATCATGATGTTTCCGCTCTTCTAGAAAAATAGAGGAAAAGTGCTGATGAGTGGTGGTATCTACATGCTCAAGGCTCCATTTACTTGCAACCGCTTGCAATTAAAATACTCTCCCAAGTATGTATCTTTTTATTTATTTGTTTTCTCGTTTTCATTTGATGCTATTATGCTATATACTATATTTTTATTTTCATTTTTTTAGGCAAATGCTGTCAAGGGGCCAACTCTCGATATATTTATTATATTTTTATTTAATAATAATATAATTTTATAATTTATGTTTAAATTTTGAATTTATAAAATTAAATACTAAATGTTGTATGCAAACTCATCAAGTTACAACTTCTTCTTCAGCTGAGCAGAATTGGAGTACATACTCCTTCATCCACTCAATCAAGCGCAACCGTTTGGGTGCAAAAAAAGAAGAGGATTTGGTCTATATATACACTCCAACCTTTGTCTCTTGTCACATAAGAAACCTAAATACAATGAGGGTGTGACAAAGAATTGAGATCTAACCCCTGAGTGTGCTGATTTAGATGCTATAGTTGCATAGCTTGCAGAAGTCTATAGATGAGGCAAGTTCTGCACTTGACACACCTAGTGGGAGTGGCAATCCAATTGATTGTGGTTCAAATGAAATTGAACCAAGGGTTGACCTTGATGCTTTTGATGAAGAAGAATATGAAGACTAATAAATATTGATTGTAATTTCAATTTTCATTGTGTAATGACATTTTGAGACTTGAGTATTTTTATTTTTACAAATTATGAATACGAGGTATTTAAATATTCTATTTATTGGCAATTATGAGTATCATTGTTATGATTAAACTTATAATTTTGAACATGCTATATATATTCTTGTACCTGTACCCAAGGAAAAAAAATCATGATGTACCATCGTATCGGTACCTGCACCCGTACCTAAACCGGTAACTTTGGTTTCAAGTAGTTGAGAATAAAAAGATTTGGATGATTTACAATCTTACATACATAACAAAATCTAATTAGTGTTGGAATCTTGATCATTGTAAATTATGCAAGAGAAACTACATTATTTCTACATGTTGTTTCTCTTGCATTAAAACTCAAAAAGATTCACAATTAGTAAAAATAATATTTGGATGAATCACCCCACGTAAGTAGGAGATAATCACTCTTGCAGTAAGAAGTTCTTCATTAAAAAAAAATTAGAAGCAATGAGGTCCATTGCTTTCCAAAGGGGTAAGGATAACCCATGTAGTAATTTGGGATAGAATTCCCTTAAACAAGGGCACCTCTTTTTAAGAAGAAATAAGGCCCAGGAATTTCAATCTTACATAAATCACAAAATCTAATTGGTGATGGAATCTTCATCCTTGTAAATTATGCAAGAAGAGAAACTACATTATTTCTACATGTGTTTCTTGCATTAAGACTCAAAAAGATTCACAATCAGTAAAAAAGAGATTTGGATGAATTACCCCTCTTAAGTGTGAGATAATCGCTTTTACTCTAAAATCTTATTTGCATTAAAAAATTAAAATTAGAAGCAACGAGTTCCATTGCTTTCCAAAAGGGTGGGAATGACCCATGTACCAATTTGAATAGAATTCCCTTAAACGAGCAGACCTCTCCTTAAGATATTAAGCTTGCTTGGGTCAAAGTTTCATTACAAATGCTTGGAATCTAAAACTGTGTAAGAAGCCTTGTTCTCCCCAACTAAAACTCTATATTTTCCGGTGATAGTTTTCTGACTTTTGTATTTTTTTTGGTTTGTTTTGAGGATTGCAAATGACTTGAAAGGAGTAATTTAAATGACTGAAATAAGGGAATGCAATGCTACAGCTAGATGCAATCTTACAATGAATATATATGACTGAAATGACATGAGAAATGCACCTACAGCTTAGTGGACATTATTACAAATATTTGCCATGCATACCATTGATTACAACAGTAACATATTGACAAACACTTGTTGTGCAACCTTATATCTCCTTTATTGAATGCATAGACTTATTACAATTTGTTAAAATGCTGATTATGCACTGAATGCATTGCCAAGACTCTTGGCTTACATTGAATAAAAATGAATGCAGCTTGTTGTACCCAAACCAAATTTTTTGCTTCATTAAGGCATTTTGCATTTAAAAGTCTAAACCTTGCTAATTTGTTGTAAACCACAGTTTTGGGCAATGTCAAGCATGGAGTTTTTGTCAATAGTTTGTCAGTCAAAGTCAGTTATATTGGTCAAAACCTGAAGCAGAGACTCAAAATGAAGATTTTCACGATGGAGGAGTATTGCAGACGACATTTTATATTGCAGACGGTCATTTTAATGATCGAAACAGAGTTTTTAAAGATCAAATCAGGGAGATTTCTCAGTGGAAAAGCCCAAAAGCGCAAGTATAGCTCAGGGGCGCCCAGCTTGTTGGAGGTCAAGATTCTGGTTAAAATGCTCAAGCATCCAGTCAATCTCTTCAGAACTAGTCTGGCTATCCATCGAGCTATCCAGCAAAGCATTCCGAGACTCACAGCTCTGGTTATCAGCAAAAGAAGTTAAAATCCCTAAATTTTAGGAGATGAGAATTTTGCTCTTTTAGCTAAAGCGCCGTCACTTAGCCCTCGAGGGGCTTCCATCTCAAGGAAGGTAACCTTACAGCTGATGTCGGATGCGCCAACTGCTCAATAACCGTCTGTTTAACCGACGATATCAAGTATAGTCATCCGACTCTCGATTCCAAAGGGCCATCCAAAGATCGCCTAAATGGAGTTTTATAAGTTCGAAGCCTCATTATGCCTGGGCAAGCAGGCCAGGGGTTGGCGAAGGACTTCCAGATGGCAATATTTTGCGCATAGAGCTCCTCACGAACGCAGAGCATTAGCTTCAGTTCAACGACATTCAGCTTGTCGATCCGACGTTCCTGGTGGTCGTGGCGGAGATTCTACCAAGCACGTAATTTTACGGGCGGACCAACAAATGGTTTTCAGTGCATTTTCATAGTCTTAAGGTACCTAGCCTTTAGGCTGGTCAGATGAGCCCGTTCGCGTTCGAAGTCTTCACGACTATTGAGCGTAATCAATTTATCTTCCCAACGAGCATAGCCGTCAGCCTTCAAGATTTAAGGCCGCCGTATGCGGCGTAGGTCTTTAGTGTAATAATCGTTGTGAGAAGATGTCCAAAATGGATAAGTCCGGGAGCTGCAAACATAAATAAAATAATGACCGGAGTTTTGTGGAGGTCTTAGAAGCAGCTTTTCTACTCGCCACTCAAAGGATCTCTTGCTGGCCCCTCCGGTCGTCCGCTAAATGATAATGCTCGACCGGCCATCCTAGCCCGTGATATCAGGGCCATCAAAGTAGGGTATTTTGATGACGCTTTGATTTTCGGCCAAAATGACAAAAGTGCAACCATGAGCCGTATTTTTGAGGCCCTTAACACGCCTTTGAAGTTCTCGTGGTGAACAGCCATCGATGCTGAATATCTCCCAATATGCAGTTGGAGCTTGCCTCATGTCGCTAGGTTCACCGACAATCACAATACCGCTTAGCGCCGATGGCATTTTAGGGAAATACTAAGTCCGAACCCGTGAAAGCAATTTAATCAGTGCCTAATTTTTCAAGGGGTTAAATGATGGATTTTGCAGTTATGTCTCCCAGCAGACATTTCTTCCTCGTTCAGTAGGCTTTCCGATAAATATCTCAATCAGCCTCAGCATCACCCGGTCATCCGGAAATCAGTGTCGAAGTTGGCCAGTCGTGACAGTGTTGTCAGCTATAAAATAGGGAGTTAATAAAAAGTGAAGGATCTTGAGCAAATGGACGCCTATGAGCTCAAGAGTTGACTTTTCAGAATCGGTGAAGCCTGACGGTGAATCCTAAGACTTCAACAAAATTGTCAACTGAAGTTCAGGATATTTGCAATTTTAGCATAAGATGGCGAATTTCTATTTTTGGCGCCTTTTGCTATTTGCATGATGAATATTTTATTATTCGAACTTCCAGTCAGTGGCAGTTCAACTAAAAGGCAACCAATCAGAGATCTTCTATTCTTGTCAGGGTTTTGAATTCTTGCAGTTGCTCAATTGGTGCAAATTTCTTCTTATTCAAGTATGGCGTCATCATTTGTTATTCACAGAGCTTTCAATAAAATTCGTATTTTTCAAAGAGAAGATTCAATCTCAAGAGAAATTCGCAATTTTCAAAGCTAATTCATACTTTCAAAAGAAATCGAATTTTGTTAATTTTCAAAGCAAACTTCAAAGAGGTTCGTATTTCTTCAAGAAGTAAAGGCGCGCATCTTTAAGGGAAATTCATAGTTTCAAGCAAATTCGCAAATTCCTCAATAGTCAAAGGCGAAATTCCCAAAGGCGTATTCATTCAATTCTCAAACTCCAGATAAATTCGTATTTTCTCAAGACAATTTCAAAGAGAAATTCGAATTTCTTCAGAACAAAGGCGCAAATTTCAAGGATAAATTCGTGGTTTTCTTCAAAAATAAAGGTGAATTCTTCCAAAGCAAAGGCAAATTTCACATCAATTTCCAGAGGCGTTTTCATCAAATACATCTTTTTGCAGGTTAAAAGTTCACAGTTCTCAGCAATTCAAAGAAATCTTGAGCGATTTTCATAGAAAAAGAGCATCATAAAAACGTCTTTTTCATCCTTCAATCTCAGATTTCTCTCAGATTTCAAATCGCATGTTCCTGAAATTGGCAAAATTCGACAAGTCTCAGCATCTGGATCATTTCTATATAGCTTCCTCGAATTAAAATCGTGCGTTTGATTTTTCAGGAATTTTTAACTCCAGAGCATTCGTTCTCGAGTTTCTAATTTTCTCAACTGAAAAGTCTTTGCATGGTCGAGTGGAAGTCGGATTTTCGCATTTCTGACGTTCTGGGTTGTCTTAGAATCTTCTTCTGGACAAAACCCATATCTTAGATTTTCGCCGAAAATAACTCTTCGAAAGGCTATTTTTAGCCTCAACAGGTTATTTTTAGTTTTCCAGAATTTTGTTAGAACATAGTCAAGTTCACAGTCAACAGGCGAGTTTTTCAGAGTACAGTACACACAGACTGAATTCAAGACCAAATCAGTCTTAATTCATGATTTCATTAGAAAAGCTGAGACCAATTTGTATCAAGCTGCAGAGGAGATAATATTCATCACTTCAATTACGAAGCCGCCAAAGTTACCAGTCAGTGAAATGCTAGTTCGAGTGTGCAAAGATTGCTAAGATTGCTCAAGTTGCTGACATTCAGATGCTGATGCAGTTGACAGCCTCATTGAGGGGTTGATTGCTCGAGATCACGGCCAGTAGACTTCAGTTCCTACCTCTCAGGATAAACATTACACACACGAGTTGAACTTGGTGTTACCCTTTCAAGTTAACTCGATGTTGTCATCACATGCATATCTATTCTGAGATTTGCCTTATTTACTTGGAGTTTTATTTAGGGTTTTCTGTTAACTGATGGTAGTCTTCCAGTTAACTTGCTTTCAATAAGGACGTGCATGCTCGCACAATTGTCCATTTTTAGATTAGATGTTTCAGTTAAACTGAGGGTAGTTTCCCAGTTGACTGTATAGTTTACTTTTACATGACTTGCATGCATTGCAAGAATGTAGATGACTCAAGGTGATTTTAGGGTTCCCTACACCTTGATGTATATAAATAAGAGCTTTGCTCATTTGTAAATAACTTTTGCTAGAGAGAAATATATGCTGCGCCTACCTTGCCCTCAATATTGCTCTTTTGGTATTTGTTCATGTGTCTTCGCTATTATGATTAAGTGTTATGCCACATAGGGTTTCATGCAATTGTAATGGTGGATTCTTTATGTCTTGTGAATCTTTTATCATTTCAATCGAGTGTTATGCCACATAGGGTTTCGTGAGATTGTGATGATAAAATTGTTTTGTGAAGTCTTTACTACTTTGATCAAGTGCTATGCCACATAGGGTTCCATAAGATTGGCGTGGTAAATTCTTCCCATAGTTAGATAAATCTATTTGAACATCTTTATCATTGAGGTCAATTGTTATGCCACATAGGGTTTCGAGAGATTGAGATGATAAAGGTTGTTTTGTGTTAATTTACCATTGTGATCAATCGTTATGCCACATAGGGTTTCGAGAAATTACGGTGATAAATCTGTTTCGTGAATCTTTATCATTATAATCAAGGGTTATGCCACATAGGGTTTCGTGAGATTGTAATGATAAAGGCTGTTTTGTGAAGTTTTTACTATTTTGATCAAGTGTTATGCCACACAGGGTTTCATAAGATCATCTTGGTGAATTCTTAAATCTGTTTTGTGCCCAATAAACTTGTTTAGATTGAGATGATAGTTGCGCCACCTTGCCTTCAAGTAGAGAGTCTAAACTCGTTTATCGTCCGATAGTCAATCCCTGCTCCATTTCCTCATGCTCTGTTTTCTTGAGGAAACTGGATAGATTTAAAGTAGTTAGCTTAGTTGTAGTTACTGATCTGCGAAACCAGAAAATCCTTAGCTGCAACGTTCTTGGTTTTCTTAACCTTGTGCCTCTTCCAGCTGAGAATAAAAAGATAGGACTTAGATTACTTTTCTTTTCCATGCATTCCAGCATAACGAGGGAGCTTCCCCTCCTAATTTGAAGAGCACTCATTGCGTAGTGTACATAGCTGTCCGTACAAACCTGCACTCCAGAGGAGTTAGATTTTACGCCAACACAGCTATAATGTATCATATCAACTACTCATGCGACTGCAGCCACTTATGGCAGCAACTTATATAATGTAATGAAGCCTATCTAAATGATATGAAATGCAATAGAAGAACCTGATATTTATAACAGCTGATTGACTCCTTGAAGCCTGATCGATTTCTTCATACAAAAGCAGCACTCCACTAGAGTCTTCCCACAATTTTTTGCCAATGGATGTAAACCTTCCAAACTGCTCCAAGCTGCCACGATTTTACCTCCAAGTGCTGTGAATTCTTCTTGAGGAAGCCACAATTTTTATATGATTTTATTGCTGTCAAGTTGCTGCTCCTAGAGGCTGCGAACTTCACCCAGCAGTGCAACTAAGTCACCAATATAAATCTGATTGATCTCTTTGCAACAATAGTCCAACAATGACTAAAAATGTTATCTAACAAGGCTCCAATGAAAATGATATGCAACTACAATCTTCCCTAATGCAAACTGCAAATTATCTCCAATGATAGCACAAACTGAAAAATGTCTTCAAAACCCTTTTCAAACAACTTCACAAATAAGCTCAATATTGACTCCTGAATGAAGCCAATCCACGAGGCAATCCTTCAACAGATCTCTCACAACCTCAGGAATGCAAAACTTCGAAGCAGCTACACTCTCCAAAACTGATAATGGCAGAAAATGCTGAAAACCTAGGTTTCTTCTTCTGCACAACAAAACTCTTCAAAGCCAAATATCAAAATCTAGGATGATCCACAATAGCCGTGGTTGATCCCTTTTATAATCTCTCAAGAAGAAGTCGATCCTCTAGAAAGCTCCTTTTTAATCATTTAAAATAATATTAAATGTGCATTTAAACTTATTAAATATTTCCTCAAAGTGGCCGCCCAAACTAATTAATCATTAATGAGTCTTTTAAGTCATTAAATGGCCCCCTTTAGACTATAATATAACTTTATAATATGCTTTTAATGATTAATTATTATTAAAGTCATCTTTAATAATAATTAAATGATATAACTTGCACATTAATCCTTATTTTGCCAGGCCAACTAAAAACTGGGATCAACACTGCTTCCACAACACACCCAAGTGCCTTACTATAAATAGAAACACTGGACTCTCATGACTTGATGACTTACTATAAATAGTAAGTGTGTACAACTAAGCCCTAAAACACCAAACGAATGCCGATCCTGAACCATCCAAACCTCTGGAGAAGAAAACACTCAGATATCTTCCAAACAAGACCCTCTAACCATCTGCATTAGCCTACAAGGGTCAACTAATAGGCTAAACCATCAAGAAACTAGAAGGCTCTAAAAAGGGGACATTATAGTCCACCCTCCCTGAAATTGCTTGTCTCCAAGCAATCTTAACTGCCAACAGAAAACCTTTTGAAAGATCACACCACCTGGGTCCCACTGGAAGAATTGTGTGATGTCCCTGATATCACCAACCAACTCCTACAACACCAGCATCAGAACAACTAATAAATTACTCTGAACCATGTCCACCATAATATCAGGTGTCTTAGTAGTATGAACCTCAAGGGGAAGCGACTCAGAATGCTGACAAAGTTTGCTTCCCATATCTGTGCAAGGTAAGATATCATACAAACTGTCCACCACGTGTGCATCAGAACTATGCATTCGAAAAAAATCCTATACATGAGGATCAAAAGTGAAACTGTCAGCAATCCACACCATGTACACACTGCAGTACTCATCAATGAACTCTGACTGGAACTCTGACGCACAAGAAGGATCCCACAACACATTGTAGAGTGTCCAACAATATATTCCCAGATCCCAAATCTAGAGTGGAAGTCTACCATGTCTGATATCCTCCGACTTCCTCTGCGCAAATCTAATCTCAACTTCATCATGCTGAGAATGGTGAAGCAACCTATCGGGACCCATCCAAACTGCAGTGCCAACCTTGTCACCGCCTGGATCGCAATACAATCTGAACTCACATCCATTTGTCATGCAGAGATAAGAACATCTGGAAGCATCTTCCACTCCACATCTCTCTCTGTCCTCAGCTAAACCCTCGTGGATGTGATAACTAACCAAGCCATCATGCCTATTGGCTAACTTATGAGCACTAGGATCGTGCACTGAATGCAAATTGTATACAAGTGAATCATAAACAAATCTGTAGGCACTCCTCACTGTGTCCACAATAAAAAACTCCTCCGTGAACTCTGTCTGGAATCCTAAGGCACCAGAAGGTTCCCAAACACTGTGGTCATTGCTCAGCCCTGTACTAGTATCAGGAGTGTGATCAACATCCAACTCGAAGAGTGGATTGTCATAAACCTATCCAGCATCAGTCTCGAATAATGGGTTATTCACAAACTACACAACTGCTCCTTGTTGATCTGAGTCATCCATCTCCAAACCGCTGGAACTACGGGTAGAATCAAACTCCTGCACTGACTCACATGCCTCCTCCTGTACCTCCTTATCTCTCCTTCCACTCTTCTCTCTACAGAGAGAGATAGAACACAAACTCTCATCTGATATTCCCTTCAACACGTAACCCCTATCGTTCACCTTAAACCTCATCTCCATTTTGGGTACATTAAGGGTAAATTCTCCAATGTCCTGGAGCCATTTCATGACCAACACTATGTTCATCTCACCCATGTTGACCACATAGAAGTCAGCCTGTAACTCATAGTCATTCAACAACAAAGTGAGATTACTTATCTGCCTGGTGCAAGTGAGGGTAAATTCATCTGCAACCCTAACTCTAAATCCGGCGAAGTCCTCTGCCTAGAGTCTACAACTAGGCACAAACCCCTCATCGATGAAATTATGCGTTGCTCCAGTGTCAAGCATAGCAATGCAACACTATGCATTAACCATTCCCCTGATTCTGAATGCAGTCCCTTCTTGTATATTAGCAAATAGTGCCAAGGGAGACAAATTTGCATCAGGTCCAAATTCTGCAGAGGTTTTTCCGACCTCACCATCCTCTGGAGCCGCTTGCTGATATGAATTTTTAGAATCAAAATCCTCATAATATGCCCACATTATACGGTTAGCCTTTCCCTTATGCCTCAAAGGACAGTCATGCTCTCTATTGTAAGGTTCCTTGCACCAGTAATACAATTTTTTCTTCCTTAATTCCTCACATGACTCCTTGTCCACCTAAGTTGCTGATTTCTTTTTCTTATCAGTAGATTGTTGAGGATTCTCATTGCTGGAGGAAGCAATATCTTTAGGAGTGAACTTGCTCTTTGGTGCCACAAGCTCCATACTTTTGGCCTTCATGGCTTCCTGAAGTGAAGGGGGATCGAAAGCTTTGATCCATCCTCTCAATGGTTCAGATAAGCCTTCAATAAACAGAATGACCAACCTTCTTTCAGATATGCTAGGGACCATTACTAAAAGCCTCTGGAAATCACTAATATACACCTCCAAACTCCCCACTTGCTTGAGTTGAGCAAGGTCTCTGAAATATAATTCTGGGTCTTTCTTGTCAAAGCGCTCAATCAACCTGTCAGTGAATTCCTGGTAAGTAGTGATGAGGTTACGTTGCAAAGTGACCATCCCATGGTGCCACCAATCATGAGCTACCCCATCCAAATGCAAAGTTGCAAACTTGATTGCATCAACCTCAGCCATAGGTCGAAGAGTCAAGAAAGTATCCAGCTTATGAATCTGTTGGCGTAACAACTAACACCTCTGGAGTAGAAGTTGTTATGAACAGCCTATGCACACTACGTAATGAGTGCTCTTCAAATTATGGAGGGGAAGCTCCCTCGTTATGCTTTGACAAATGTACTTGCAAAGGAAAAATAAGCTAAAACTATGTCCTGTCTTTTTGTTTCAGCTGCTAGAGGCACAAGGCTTTCTTGAAAGAACTTACACGTTGCAGCTGAGTTTTCTCTGGTTTCGCAAATCAACTAAACTACAACTTATATCTATCCAATCTCCTCAGGAAAACAGAGCAAGAGGAAACGGAGCAAGGTTATGACTATCAGACGATAAACGCATTCAGATTCTCTACTTGAAGGCAAGGTGGCGCAACTATCATCTCAATCTGAACAAGTTTATTAAGCACAAAACAGATTTGAGAATTTGCTATGATAATCTTATGAAACCCTATGTGGCATAACACTCAATCAGCATAGTAAAGACTCACAAACAGCTTTTATCATCAAAATCTCTATGAAACCCTATGTGGCATAACACTCAATCGTAATGATAAAAGTTTCACAAAACAGATTTTCCTAATCTAAGAGAAGATTCACCATGAAAACTTTATGAAACCCTGTGTGGCATAACACTCGATCAGCATAGTAAATACTTCACAAAACGGTTTTATCATTACAATCTTACGAAACCCTGTGTGGCATAACGTTTGATCATAACAATAAAAGATTCACAAGACAGATTTCTCTAAACTATGGAAGAATCCAGCATTACAATCTTTCGAAACCCTATGTGGCATAACAATCAATTGCAATAATGAAGACACATGAACAAATACCATAAAGAGCAATATTGAGGGCAAGGTAGGCGCAGCATATATTTCTCTCTCAAGCAAAAGTTATTTACAAATGAGCAAAAGCTCTTATTTATATACATCAAGGTGTAGGTAACCCTAAAATCACCTTGAGTTCACTACAGTTCTTGCAATGCATGCAAGTCATGCGCCTAACCCCTAATGAAGTAAACTATACGTTAACTGGGCAACCACCCTTAACTGGTACAAATAACCTAATTGGACAATGTGCAAGCATGCACGCCCTTATTTAAAGCAAAGTTAACTGGCCACTACCTTCAATTAACTGGAAACCCTAACCCTAACTCCTGTGTTGATAATTCCGAGGATGAGATAAGCATGTGTTAAGTCAGCAAGTGAACTGAAGACTAGAAGTCAAGTTAACTGCTGCTCAGGACTCAACCCTAGAAATTAACTGCACGTTCTAACTGACAGATCACTCCATGTCAACTCGGTCTAACACTTCGACCAAGAACTCATCGATCTCTCTATCATCTGGCACTTTGATGCTGCTAAAAATAACAGTCTGTTTCTTTAGTTCTCTGCCACTTTCAGTAATTGTGTGCACACCATCTTTGCATTCTTCAGTCGCCTTTCTCAAACTGGCTGCAATTACTGAAACATTCTCTAATTTTGGCGCCCTAGGTTCACCTTCAAGGCTGTCACAAATCAGCTTCTCGAACTCTGCTTGAACTTTTTCCAACTCCTCATACGTGCCATCTTCGAGAAGATAATGACACGGAATCTGAACAACGAAGCCACTGACAAGTGCAAGCACTCCAACTACGTCATCCTTCAGTGAAAACAATTTGGAAGAAATCTTCTCACATATTTCTGTTCTAAGAAGGTGCTGCTCTCTCCAAGTGAAAACTTTCTCTTGATCATCGATCATCTCCAAAGCATCACATGCAACTGATAACTGAGATACAAGAACACGATCCTTTGCCAAACTCTCTACAACTGCAATATCCAGCAACTGAATACCCTGACGGAGTTTGTGTGCCTCACTCCTCAACTGATACAAATCTGCAAGAAGAGTTTTACCAGCAGCAACTAAACTGTCAATCCAATTGTTGTGACGTTTTTCACACATCGCCCCATTGCAAATGGGGACACCCTAATTTTGGCTTTGCTTTTCGGTCGTTTTTGTTGTCTCTCTCTTCTACTGTCTGTCTCTCCGGGGATGTGCCCGTCTGTGAGCTTAAATGTAAGATTTTGGCTAAGTCTAGAAATTAGGGTTTTGAACTTACTTGCCAATTTGAGGACGAATAAAGTGAATAAATTGAAAATTGAACTTAACGTTGTTGTCAGTGTGCTTCCAGCAGGCTCTCAACGAGTTTTCATCGAATTTTGGCAACTTACTATTTTTAGCAAGTGTGCAATTATAGGCAATTTGTCAACATTCTTGAGATTCTGACAGTCACACTGCGTCCAGAGCACATCAGGCTACTCGTATGCAAATTTTGAGCAGAAGCGGACAACTTACTATTTTTAGCAGTTCAGCTTCCGGGGCCAATTTCAAGGCCTATATGCCAAGTTTTTCGACGCATGTCTGGAGATTCCTTCTGGGTTTTCAGAGACCTTCGCAGTGGTATGACATGCAAAGTTGGACGATGACTTTCAGCATTCGGCCTTTGGAGGCCAATATTAGGGTTTGCATGCAGATATTTTCAGCGTATGTCGGCATTTTCTTTCTGGGTTTTCCAAGAGCTTCACGACGGTGTAACATGCAAATGGAGCTGACCACTTTTCGGAAACTTACTATTTTTAGCCAGCGCTTGCATGTTGGAGATTTTTCAGGGTTTTTCTGGGTTTTCCGAGATTTTTCGGGCAGTATGACATGCAAGATCATCCGGCAGCCGGTCGGTCACTTTTCCGGCCGTTTTCTATTTTTAGCAGGTATCACTTAGGCAGCTACTCAACACCTCAGAACTGCAAGCTGATCATCATTCAACTGAAACAACGTCAAACGGAGCTCATCTGAGCAACATGCACAAAATTAGGGTTTTGAGCTTCAGCACTAAAAACGAGGAGTCAGAGGTCAAAATGTGCAAAACTGAGGTATCCATCATGGTCAGCATCCTTTCGAGAAGTTGCTGGCAAAATTTGAAGGCAATCAGAGAGCCTGCTATTTTTAGTAAGGTGTTCCAGACGCAGGCTATAAATAGAAAGTTGATCTCGGCATCAGCACAAACAGGCAAGTTCACCAACGAAGGGTTCACTGTCCAAATTTCAAAGCAAATAGAGCAAAGGAAACCTCGGAAACAGGCACTTACTATAAATAGTAAGTCACTTCAGAAGCAGCTATAAATGGCAGGTTGACACCAGATCTCGATGAGTACAGGTCAAACAGTTGATAAATAATCCGTGGCGCAAATTTCAAGGCAAACAGAGCTACAGAGAATGAAGAATCAGATAATTGCTATTTTTAGCAGGACAATTAGGGTTTCCTAAAATAAGGGCAGAACAGGTCAAGTCAAGCAAAGCAGCACCCAACCATGATCAATACCCTTCAGGCAATCGGCACGCAAAATTTGAAGACTTTCTGAGCAGTTTCTATTTTTAGCATGTTGCTAAAAATAGCAGGGGCATGCGGATATCAGGGCCCAACAGCTCAACCACATCTCGAGATCCGAATAAAGCAAAATCCAGCCTTTTGAAGCCTGAAATTAGCTCGAAGTGCAAAAAAAAATTGACAAACTTTCTAAAAATAGCAAATTAGGGTTAGCATGATCAAATCCGGCAAAGGGCAAGAAATCCACCAAGTTTGATATTTTTTGAGGTCCAGCATCAAAACTTGCTTTAAAAGGCCAAAGACAGATCAAAATTCTTGAAGTATCTGAAAAATGAAAGAAGACCTCTCCATTTGCGCCCTCAAACTGGCAAGAGTCTGGAAATTTTCTAACTCATGAAAACTGAAACCTCCACCATGCATTTGCGCCTGGAAGGAAAAAGATTAAAAAACTAAAAGCTCTAAGTTCCATACGCACCTCAGAGGGATGGATGACTCGAAATTCTCTTAGGGCATAAATTGGAAGCTCCACATGGTATATGCGCCTGAAAGCACACATCCACATTTGCGCCCACTCCAAAATTAAATGCTTCCCATCTAATTTGCGCCTAAGGCATGGACTGGAAGTTGATGATACCAAATGCGCCCAGCAAGGAGATGACATAGAAAATTTTCTAAGTGTGAAAAATTTGAAGTAGGGAGGTTCAAATGCGCCCTTGAAGGATTGAAGTGCTTGAAAATTTTCAAAGTTTCACAAAATGGAAGTGGCTACCTCTAGATGCGCCCCAGATGAAAAAGGAAGCCAAAAATATTGTCTAAGTGTTTGCAAGTGGTAGGACAAAAGCTTAAATGCGCCCAAGTTAGTGATGGAATTCAAATATTTTTCCAAGTGTCGGCAAATTCCACCTCTCTATAGAAAATCACGCTTGGACTTGGAAGTATGGAAATTTCGATGAAGTTGCCAGTGATGAAGTCAGGGAACGCCAGTTGCACAGGTTGATAAAAATTTCAAGTCAGGGCAACAAAAATATTCACAGGAATAAATTTGATGTGGAATTTTTTTTCAAAGGTTCAAAAAAAAATGCAAAAAATTAAATGAACCCGTTCGTTGCATACCCATGGATTCAACGCGTTCTGAGAGAAATTTTCTTCTGGGTATTTAAGATTCTCGATGAGGAATGGTTTTTAAAGTCTTCTACACGTTTTTGAGGCCTTCAGGGTGAATATTTTTGATGAGCACCAGGTTGGTGAATTTCCTATGGGAAAATTTAAAATTTTTCTAAGGCAAGGGATAAAATGTGATAAAATTTGCCTTGGCCGATGAATTTGAAAATGATCGCCTAGGTGATTTTTGATCAAATTCCTGATGAAAGAATTTCTTCTCGAATCTGGGTTGGATGAAATATCAGAGTGAAGTGCGCCAGGCAGAATGCAAGATGGGTTGGAAAATTGGCTAAGGCATGAAGAATGTGAAAGCAAAGTTGACTATCGAGGACGATGACCGCTTGGAGATCAAAGCATGAAAATCTTGGTAAGTAGGTTAAGATTATATTATGAAAGTGTTCTAATACTCTCCTCGTTGTTTGTTTTGCAGAGGAACGTCGAGATCAAGCACGATGACTTGAAGAGGTGAAACACGATGATATCACAACCTTCGAAGGAAGATAAATTTACAAGTTTCAATCTCGAAGGAAGAGAAAGTTGCAAGAAATTGGCTAAGTGTTAGCTCAAGTGGAAGAGGTCAAAGAACAACGTCAAGAAGGAAGATCAAAGACAGTGTGAACGCGTCTACAAGCAGAATCTTCTAATACTGATTGTGGGCATTTATTGCCTTTGCTATTTTTGGGAGTGAGTGGGAATCTTTGATTCATTTAATGTACCACTCCCTATTCTGGCAGTTTTTAGGGTTAGGGCTGAGGTGGCACGATTCTGGCCCCTCTATTAATTGTAACCCTAGCCGTCTTTTGGGACTTGGCTAGCTATAAAAGGGGGAGTTCCCCTCATTTGTAATTCATTAGAAAGTAGACAGGAGGATTAGAGTAGAAGTCGGAGTAGAGAGACAACTAGGTGATAGCTTAGAGTAACTTAGAAGTAGATTGATAGTGTAGTTGGAGGAGAAGGAAAGTTTTCCTTTGAAAACTTTTGTAAGAAATTGTCGTGTAAAACTTTCATAATAAAAGATCTTTCATTGATGGTGAAATTCATCTTTGTTGTGGATAGCTAGCGAGGTTTCTTCATCCCTTCTACTTCAAGTAGCGTAGAATAGTATAATTTTCATTTCATGCAAGTAGAAGATAGAAATTGTGGACTGTGGTGTTTGATCTAAGCAACTTCGTCTATCCATACCACTAGTGTATTTGCTGATGGTGAATGCGCCTTGTGTGGTCAACTGGAATATCATGTACTTAACTTCGATCATGATTTGTATGTCTATATGCGTCGTTGTGATGGTATTTTCATGCTAAGTTGTGATTTGAACACCTTGAACCACTCCTCTGAAGATTGCACCGACTCCGTGGAAGCTGTCCGATGCGAGGCAAAGCGAAGTCCGGTTAGAAGTTCGCTGAAGTTGAGCTCCATATCCCACGCCTTAGAATAGATTTAGACTCTCTTAACCCTACCCCATTTCAATTCAGTACTTTCTGGTTAGAATAGGAAACCCGAACTTCATAGACAGATCTTTCGAGCATTCGAATTCCTTTCTCCGCTGCCGAACAATTCCGTAAGTCCCCTTGAAATACCAGCAAATCACATCGAGCCAAACTGAGCCTATTCGCACTGAAAGAACCTTGGAGTTGAACGCATGAACTTTCTCGCAATCTTAGCATGCGGAATACTTTGATCAAGAGAGGATAGGGAAGCCGTTGGCGACTTTATTCTGCGTTGGTGCGGTCACGAAAAACACATCAACACCAATCATCCAAAAGTCTGCCATGACTGACTAACTGATCCAATTTTCGTTTCTCTGCAGGTGTGTGCTGAGGAAGAACAGGTGCTTTATTCGGATTTCCATGAACAAGATCAGAAATGTATTGACGAAGTTGACTAATTTCAGTTTTGAGTAAAGCCTTATCTTCTCCATCCTTCGTGATACATTCTTCAACATTATTGGTAACAATCTTAAGAAGAGTTACATCTGTCTCTCGTGTAGTCCTGCCAAGATTTGCCTTAGTGAATGTAAAGTCACCCACTTCGACCTCGTCCAAGCTTTTACCCTCTGGAGGCACTGCAACTTCTATCACAATCTCTGATTCAGGGGTCTTTTCGATGTGCACTTGTTTCTTTATTTTCTTGTTTGATCTCCTCTGATAAGGCTCACCAAACTCAGACAAATCAAGGTTGTATGACGGTTCACGCCTTTGTCTTCCCAAAGACTTTTCGAGCCAACAAGACTGAACAATATTCTCAATTCGCGGAGAGACTGTCCCTGATGTATCAACCTGTGGTGTTTCAGTTGTCTCCGATCCTGCTTGAATTTGTGGCTCAGGCTCAGAATCTATATCAATAGGCGGAACGTGAGGTGAACTAGGAAGTGAAACGTGAGGCTCAGTTTGAATAACTGTCTCTACTAGAACCTCAGGAACATTCTCAATTTGCTTCTGCTTCCTTTTACCAGTAGCTCTTTTCCCTGTGTTTCCACTGAGTCTAACCCCTTCCGGAGGTATTATAATAGCTTTGACTCTGGGTCTTGCTCTAGAAGTAGAAGGCAATGATGAGAAATCATTTGGCGGCTCTGCTACAGGAACTGACTTCCGTGTTCGCTTGCTCTCCAAGAACAACTTACTAGTCTTGATCACTGATCTAGAAACCTCTTCAATAGAAGTATTCTCCTTAGCATACCAATCAGGTGAGCGAAGTGGCTGCCTAGCAACTTGATCTTTAACATAAGAATTGAGAAGAACTTCTCCATCATCATCCGACAAACCATCAACATCTTCTGACAAGTAATCAGAGAGCTGTCCAACAGTGAGTCTACAATAGTGACGACGACGAACCTCGAATTCATCTTCACAATTTGCCTAGAAATCTTCAAGTGCTGGCGTATGTGCAATCCCTTGCTCTAACCGATTTGCATAATGACCGAGAGGATCATAGGAACGTCTCTCAGTATAAGGCTTGAATTTGAATCTTTCTATCTCAGTAGACATACGCCTGGCATCTGTTGCTGCATCACATGTGAAAATTCCCAATGAGAATGGAAAATTTGCCGCAGCCTTATGACGACTACGAAGAAAGAAGTGAACATGCTGCATTTGCCTGAGGAACTCCATAAAGACAATCTTGTCTGACGGATATCTCGGCAACATCAGAGGCTCTCCAACATAACCATAAACTCGGAGGTACGTGAAAGTAGGAAACTGTATGAACCAATCTGCCCAAGTCTCCATTGCTGATTTGGCCTCGGCTGAAATACGAATGTGCATCTCATCATCAAGATCCCTCACGGTTCTCATGGCAAAGTGATCATTCACCACTCGGAAGTCCTGCTCAGACTGAGAAAACTCTAGCTGTGGATAATACTCATGAATACGCTGAACACCGAGAGTACCATTGGTTTTAAGAAGTCTGAAACTACCTTGAAATGCCACCAAGTAGACCAAATAAGATATCATATGAAACTCGTGATGCTTGAGAAAGTTAGAAATCTGCTGATGTAAGCAATCACTAATTAACATAGCCCAGTCAAAACGCTCTGTGCCATCAAGGATTCTGGTAATCAAGTAGAACATCCATGGACGGAAAGTGTTAGCATCTGACTGGCCGGTAACTCGATTGAGTAAGGTAATCAAAACAGCAACTTCTCCTTTAAATTCACCACGACCAACCTTCTTAGGCAAGTTAGTTTTCTGAATTGTCAACCATTTCTGAGCAACTTTTCTCTGTGAACGTTGATGATCAGCATCCCATATCTTCTCACAAGCTTCAAGATCAACAGTAAAGTTATCTAAACGAGGAGGAATAGCAAAACATTTCTCTATGTCCTTCGGCTTGAGACTGCAAACCACTCTTCCATCAACCGATCTGATCTGTCGTGAAGACGAGTCATAATGCTTAATGCAAGCAAGTACGAACTCAAGATCGAAGATAGTAATAGGAATGGATGCCGCTGCCAGCAACCCGGAACGCTCAAGATTCCTCATTGAATTGCTGCTAACACCTTCTAAACTGCTCAGATTGACCACTGGATAAACATGGTTTAGGTCCGTATCTGAAGTCTTGGTGAAATTATGTGTAAGGACTGATTTCACCTTGTAATCAATGAGATTGAACTGCATTTTGAAAATGGTGACTTTTGACTGTAAAGTCGAATATGCTTGAAGAACTTTCTGAAAAACTCTGAACAAGGCTAAAAATAGCTTCTGACAGGAGAAATTTTCGAAGAAATTCTGGAACATGGGTTTTGTGCACAACTGAATTCTGAACAAACCCAGATAGCTGGATTTTGAAAAAATGTGATTCAAGCCCACATGCAAAGAGATTCTCGGAAAAAGGCTCAGAGCTTCAGAATGAAGGCTACGGGGCGATTTTCTCGAAAAAATCTAAGAAGTGGGTCTTGTTGCAAACGCTGAAATATGAGAACCCAGATGAACAGATTCTGAAAATGTGTTGAATTACTCTGGCATGCGAAGAAAGTACCTAAGGTGAGAAATAGAAGAAATAAGACAGAAGATAGAAAGTTTTGCTTGTCTGCTTCTGAAAAATCTGCAAATCTCTTCTTCGAATCTTTATAAAACCTGCATGCAAAGTGGAAATAAAGTCTAGAATTGACTTCCTCTGAAGAATCTGAGCTCGTAGCTTCGAAGAACGCTGAAAACGGACACCTGAATCACCTTAAGCTTGCTGGTCGCTCAAAAGAATACAAGCTTCAGAGCAAAAGATGATGCAATAATGGACGCCATCTTTGAAATATATAGAATTTCATCATAAGAAATTCGTACTAAATAAAGCATGCATTAAAATGGCGCTTGGCTTCTCATTGGACCTCATAATAGTTAACTGGAACTCAAACAAGCTCAATAAGTGGACGCTTTAGGGTTTGCCTTTCAAATCTTCAGTTTAACTCATCCATGCGATTTTAACTTCAGTTAGCATCTTTATCAAATTCGCCATCTTCAACCTTGCTTTGGATTCATCAACTTGACCTAAGGCGTGCCCTTTTGCAAACTTTAGTTAACAATAAGAATGAGATAAGGAATTCGCCTTATTCATGCAATAATTATGCTAAAAATAGCTAGCCTTTTGGAAGTTCAGTTTGGCCTTCAAGAATGCGCCAACTTCATGCTTTAATCAATTATAATCTAAAAATAGCAACCCTTTTCAAACTAAAGTTGCCATAGCCTTGAAAAGTGCGCCATCTTCACTAATATCTTGCTTCACTTTTCAAAAACTAAAAATAGCGACCCTTTTCATGAGTGAAGTTATCAACTTCAAATTCGCCATACTTCACTAAAAATGCTTCATGCTTCACAAATAATGCTTCATGCTTCAATTCGTCCCTTTTGAACTTCAGTTGACATTTGATGAAGCGCTATCTTCACTAAAATCTTCACAATTTTGACCAAAATCGCCATGCATGCAAACTTCAGTTGACATTCAGTAATAAACTTCAGTTAAACTTAACATGCAATCAAGTTAACTTAACATGCAAGGTAGTTAACTGAACATGCAAACTAGTTAACTCGACATGCAAACTGAAAGATCACTCCACATGCAAACATATGAACTGAAGATGACAACCCAGAAATCGTTCAGTTTAACTGCAGTCAGAACTCCAGTTAAGGCGTCCATTCAACTCACTTTCGAAAATTCAAATTTTGAACTCTTAAGCGAATTCCAGACTTAGCCAAATTTCATGAAAATTTAGACTAAAACCTCTGCCGGGACCTCTGTTCATCCTCTGACACTGGTTGACTGACTTCTCCGATTGACTGGCTGACAGGTGCATCGCGGAGCTAAGCAAAAACTGATCAAAAGATATCTTTACACTGCACGTCATAAAACTGACATCACGAGCTCAAAATCCAAAGCCTATTTGAAAATTGCGCTTTTTCCGCGACTTAGTCAAAATTTTTGGCTTACGCATTTTGACGAAGGAAAAAATAAAATCCTTCATAA